>SNQJ01S0140465.1:0-48112 GCA_010110895.2 Picea sitchensis | reverse complement strand
GCTTCGACCTCCGCAATTCATCACCAAATGCCACATACCTCTTCCTCTATACCATGGTTTCGATTGCGGGACCGCTCTAGAATTTTATCGTTCAAGCATGTTCTGTCCCTGCAATGAAGTGTGGCCATCAATATACTGCAATTTGTGATCTGGGTAACCCAAATTTGTGCTTGGAGCTTTGAATGATAAACAAGAATATCTCCCGAAGTACTTTCTTCTGGTTGACGTGGTAGCCTCTCGCTACTTCAGGACTTCGAGCTTTGGGAGCTTTTGAACACAGGCATGACTATCTCCCGAAGTACTTTCTTCCGGTTGATGTGGCATCCTCTTGTTACTTCAGAACTTTGGGATTCGGGCGTTTAGACACTAAAGGTCTCAATTTCTCTGAATGGTTGAATAACGAAATTATTTCAAAGATCCACAGTCCTCGTTGATTTGAGATCAACGGTCCACAATTTCTTCAGGAGTTTAGGCTTTAGGCATTTTCAATGCATAGTTCTTATAATCCTCCAGAGTGTCGTATCTCCGAAGTGAGAGATCTACCTCCACGTTTCCTCTTTTTTAGGACAACCGAGATTCACTTCGGGAGTTCGGGCTTCAGGAGTTTTCTTCTACTTGCTAGTGCAATCCTCTGAAGTGCCTTATTTTTAAAGTGTTAGATCTTCCTGCATGTGGCCTCTTGATATGGATGGTCCATATGAACTTCGAGCTTCAGGCCTTCAAGATTCCTTTGCTCACTCAGCTTCTACTTGCTTCCTCTTGGAGTACGAGATCACCTGACACATGTCCCTTTCTTGAAGATCAACGATCTTGAGCGATTGCAGGCTCACAACTTGCACAAACTTTAATTTTCTTCCCGATCCCCGCAATTCCTCCCCACCATCGATCTCTCTCTAATGAGTAATGATGGTTGTGACTTAATCTTTGCTTGATCTGACACTGATCATTCTCTCGCTCAGATCTTACAACTCAAATATTCATAGCACCTTTGAGTTAATTTTGTCGATGTAGATGTTTGTGCTAACATCAGTATCCAACTAGGATGGGGGCCTCCCTTTGAGGCTTCCAAGAACCTTTGCAGTTCTAGTCACCTTATCCATTGGACTATGGAGTCACCTGTGTAACCAACCTCCAAACAATGCTAACAATTTCCATTTATTCAAGAAAATTGAAGGACCTTCTACAAAATAAGGAAATAAAGGCTTGGGAAGAGACCTTATTACCTACTTCAAACTTGAAAGAAAGAAAATGATCGGGAAGCGAACTTATTTCCTACATTACCCTACCTCTAACCAAGTATACAATTTCGTCAAGTAAAAGCAGATTTCCATAGTATCCATTCAAGTAATTTCAAGATTGAGATGATCTTGTCTCTATCATTGACTAATAGATAAAAACAAAAATATACTAACAGTTATAGAGAATCCTACAGAAAACCACACTCACCCGTGAATGTTGGTGAAATGAAATCTGAAATTTTCAAAAAATCTGAAAAACTTGACTCCAACAAGGCTGCAAATGAATCTTTGTAACCAAGATCAGAAGCCTGCTAATCCTCAGGAAAAAACTGCTCATCCATGAATGCCTCTTTTCTTGAAAACCGATAACCTTCTTTCTTTTTCATAAGCAAATCTTTGTCACCAGGAGAGACTTCTTCTTTAAAATAATGATCATAAGATAATTTCACAACAGAATTTAAATGATACTGATAATGGTCAACTAAGAGCATATGATTATCTATAGAATCATCTGTTACCTCATGATCAAAATATTTTAGAAACTAATCATAAACATGACATGCATCCCTCTCTATAGGAAAATCTAAGCATACTAAAGGATCTAGTTCCAAATGTAAAACATGCGTACAAACTTGTTGTTGTTCCATATCTGATTCATACTCACTATCTTTTTGCTATAAATTTGAAATATATTGACAATCTTATTGTTGCTCATCTTGTGCATGCATATTTTCAAAATATACTCGATCTCGAATCTTCTTGCTAGCACAAATGTTCTCCTCTACTTCTTCAACATCCTCAAACAATCATTTTAAGGATGAAAATTTCCTTTCTCTCAAGAGAAGAACAAGCTCTGAATGTTGATCCATTACATAGTACACCATGGCAGCATTCTCAAAGAGTCGAACTTCCACTGGCATGTTATGATAAACACTATAAAACCTCTTGTTGAATATAGCCAAGACCTCCTCTTCCCCTCTCCTCACAGCATAAAAACTAGCCAAGTATTGATCAAGAGACTTGTTCTCACCCCAACACTTTAAAAAGGCATTTCACAAATCTATCCAAGAACCAATGGAATCATCTCTCAAAACCTTAAACCACACAACAACATCCCTAAAAAAAATTTGGATAACAACCTCATCATAACATTGTCATGAAGTATCTCAAACTGATCAACAAAGTTATCAAAGGCCTCCAAATGCCTCTTAGTTGTAACATGATATTCTCTAGAGAACCGAGGAAGATACTCACTGAAATCAAAAGGATAAGGATGAAGGTGATATGGTAGCCTTAAAGTTTTAAACATATTGTTTTTTATTCTAGTTTGAAAACTAGTGGGTTGGATATGAGGTTTAAGAAGGTGATGGCAAGGTTCAATAGTAACAACAGAAGGTGATGAGATAAGAGAAGGCCCTAAATCAGTTCCAACCTCCTCAAGGTTACTGGGGTGATCAAATTCAAGAGGGATTTTAATACAAATCTCATCCTTATGAACAGGATGAGGTGAATATACAAGATCAACATCTACAACATAGGCAGAAGGCATGTCTTCTTCTTCCAATGATGGATATATAAAGGAAGGATGATGATCATGTGAATAAAAAAAGCAGAGGACAATCCTCTTGATATGTAAAGGGAAAGAAAGAAATGGGCTGATAAATAAAATCAAGAGTTCATGGACAAAGCTCATAAGATGATACTTGGTCATACCCTTTCGTATGGTCACATTTTTGTCAACATGATCCTCCCCATTGGAGTCTTTGATTGTGGAGTCGCCAGTTATATGATTACAGTTAATTTTCTATGTCCCTCTCTTGTCTACCATCAAGATATGGATCTATATCATTCTCCCAGGGAAGATATATTCACTTTCATCCCCGACAACGACACCATTAATGTTATTACTAAGAATCACCCTCAGATTGCAAGAGGATAAGCCTAGTACCCATCAAAAAGTTTAACTTAAGCTTTGGTTTGAGTAGGTGGATCAACAAGACTATAAAGAAAGGAAAAGACAAAAAATATCACTGAAGATCAGCAATAGACCATTGGGCTATGGATTCATAAACAATCTTCTCATTGAAGGCACTTAAGCTCCCTATCAGACAAAAGATTTGTATAATGATGAAAATAAGAATAAGAGAATAACATAAAGACGAATATTCACTAAGAATAGATCATCTCTGCAAAGCGAATTTAGATGTGTATGAACAACAAACAATGATAAATAGGAAAGATTACAATAGATCCTCTACCGTATCAGGAATCTATCAATCAAAGGAAAATTTTAATCCTTAAAATCAACAATGCATTCAAACAAGATGAAGAATAGAAAAGAGAACATAGAAGAAAAATCTGATGAAACCGCTTATATGAATCTTCAATAACATATAATTTATAGCTACATCTCCCTCTGACTTACAAACTAAAATATACAGTCATAAATATTTCTCAAAACCTCCTCTAGTCTTGGGCTGAACCCCCCTCCTCCTTGTCTTATCATTCATCTGATGTATTTATAATCAAAACAGTCCACCACTACTAGGAGTGTGATCTAACCTTCCTATCCTATGACTTTCTAGTGTCATGTGTCTTCTCTTGTTTGTCTTATTCCTTCTGTCAGAAGGAAAATTTGTTCAGTATGGGCCTGTAGGAAAAACTTCCCTCTATGGTACATCAGGCTGACAACTTTTGTCTCACCGGCCAGACCCTCCATGCTTCCATTAATGGGGCATTCGATGGTTCAACCAATGATACTTCTTTCATTAACTGATTTCTCCTTGGGATTAGGACGAGGCCTAATGCCTATGTTGTTTCCACATGTTGCTCTCAAATTGGGCCCTATATAAGAATGTGATTTTGGAAGTTGCCAAGGGTGGTTTGGAACCACATTGCTTCGACCCCCACAATTCACCACCAACTGCCACATACCTCTTCCATTATTCTATGGTTTAGATTGTGGGAACGCTCTAGAATTTTATTTTTCGAGCATGTTCCTTCCCCACAATGAAGTGTGGTCTTCGATTTGCTGAAATCTGTGATTTGGGTAACCCAACTTTGGTGCTTGGAGCTTTGAATGCTGAGCAATAATATCTCCCAAATTACATTCTTCTGGTTGACGTGGTAGCCTCTCGCAACTTCGAGACTTCAAGCTTCGGGATATTTTGAACGCATGTGTGACTATCTCTCGAAGTATTTTCTTCCGGTTGACATGGCAGCCTCTCATTACTTTAGGACTTCGGGCTTCTAGCATTTTCATGCTAAAGGTCTCAATTTATCTGAATAGTCGAATGGCCGAATAATGAAATTATTTCAAGGATCCATCGTCCTCTCTGATTTGAGATCAATGGTCCACAATTACTTCAGGATTTTGGGCTTCATGCCTTTTTAATGAATAGTTCTTACAATCCTCCAGAGTGTCATATCTCCGAAGTGAGAGATCTTCCTCCACGTGTCCTCTTGCTTATATGATCGAGATTCACTTCGAGAGTTCAAGCTTCGGGATTTTTCTTTTGCTTTCCCACACAGTCCTCCAACGTGTTAGATCTTCCTACATGTTGTAACATCCCTGAACACCCATGTTGTGCCATGCTACTCCAGAGAACTCTTTTGTTCTCTTTGTGGAACATAATGTAGCATACCCATCATCCAACTGAGCTATGCCACATAAATTTTTCGAACTACATGCAATTAAAACATATACACACAGAACTATTCTGGAACTTTATATATAAAATGTAAACAGACAAATGCATTTTGTAATTGCATCAATTCTTATTGAAATAACAACAAACACATACATGCAGCATATACAAGAAATACCCATAACTATAAAGACAATTATAACCACACATAGGATAAACCCACAAAAATAAACACGTAAATAATAATGCAACATGTAAATTTATCACACAATTGGCACTTATCTTGGTAATAATATCACCAACTGTGTGAAAACCTTCCATGAACCTCCCAGCCTTAGACCACATTATTCATCACTCTCAGCAGTGGGTCACCCCCGAGCTAGGACTAAACACCTCCTGGGTAAAGGGATTCCTAACTAGGCTAATGGATCACAGACAACAGGAAAGACTCTGTCACAGGTGCTCACTCAAACTAACAGCCTACAGTCTCTCATTCCCCACATGCTTGTCCCACACCAGGAAGTGTGCCCCTTCTCTGCTCAACAATCCTTCGACTGCCCCACTTCCTTTCCAGGCTTCAACAACAGGCTGGAGAGGAAGTCTTAGAGCCCTGTAGCTGCAGTTTAACACTTTTAGGAAATCAATTCCCATCAATTATCTCACCCATAGAGGAATTTATCATGGGATGAACAACCCACCTCTTCAATATCCCACGGACCTGACAACCCACTTCTTCAGTCCAGCTCCCAAGCTAACCAACTACACAAACAAGTATGGCTACAGATACAGGTTCTGGTACAATGACATGAAGGTACAAAAGATAGCTCAATGAGTGTGTGAATGCTCATGGATTATTGATTGGATGCCTCAATGATGGGAGGAATGATGGAAAGAATGATTGGAAATGAACTAATTCCAAACAATATGTATGCATGTCCCCCAACTTGACACTTGTCATGTTGGAATCTACTTTGGCCCACTTGTCCCCATCTTTATAACTTAGGATAAAATAATTATCCATACTTTATACTTTAAGAAATATTAATATAATATTCCTTTTTGGCTTAAGCTCCATGGCTTAGCCCCTTTTTCTTAAAAAATTTCCCCCACTCTTTCCCTAACTAGTGGAGTTTAGTCCCACATACTCTTTTATCGTGGTTGGTTTGCAAGTATTGATGTATTTTATATTAATGTTGAGACATATACAAAAGTAGGTGCACTGACCTTTAACATCTAGTCTCTCTAGCCTAATAATCACAAAACTGGCTCACCAGCTTATAAAACACAACATATACACAAAGGTTTCTTGGCCTCAAAATCATGCACACTTAAGTTGTTGACCACGATATCCTAGAATGTGCACACTTCCTCATTTTATTGTGCAGTACATGCGCGCACTATGCCATGAAATGTTCATACAAAAATGATATCAAACATCTCACCATCTTAAGTACATTTTCATTTACATTACAATTGGGTTTAGCCTAGAGATATTACAATCCCCTCCCATTATTTATGCACTGTTCATAGTGCATTATGTACTCATACACAACAAAATTTCAAAAATCCTCAAAAAGATGCGAGTGTTCTGCCCGCATTGGATCCTCATACTCCCAAGTAGTGTCCTCTGGATAGTACCGGGTCCATTGGACCTTTACAATCCCTATGGCTCGATTCCAGAGCTGTTTGATTTTCTGGTCCAGAATGCGTACCAGATGCACTTGGAAAGTGCCTTCTTGCTCCACCTGGATCACATTCCAATCAATAACATGATTAGCATCATGTATATATTTTTTGAGAAATGATACGTGGAATACATTCTGAACAGACATAGATGTAGGCAATGCAATCATATAAGCCGCTAGACCAATCCTCTCTAGGATTTCAAATGGCCCACAATAGCGAGCTGCCAACTTTGAATAAGTTCACAACTTCAGGAAACTTATATTGGCTTTAATTTTCAAAAATACATGGTCTCCCACTTTAAATTCCCTGTGAGTTCTTCCCTTATAAACATAGCTTTTCTTCCTAACTCGTGCAACCTTTAAATTTTTCTTTATTTTTATCATTTTCTCCTCCATTTCCCTGAGAAAATCTGGCCCAACCACTGCTCTAACTATTGGGTTATCCCAGCTTACAAGTGTGTTGCACTTTCTGCCATAAAGTGTCTCAAATGGGCTCATGTTTAGAGATGTTTGGTACCCATTGTTATAATAAACTCTACCAAGTGTATGTAGTATTCTCATTTTGATGGTTTATCTATCACATACATCCTCAACATATCCTCAATCACTTGATTCACCCTCTCTGTTTGTCCATCTGATTTTGGATGATAAGCTGTACTAAAATTCGAATTTGTTCCAAATACATTAAATAATCCTTTCCAAAATTTTGAGGTAAATTTTGGATCTCTGTCAGACACAATTGTCTTGGGTATGCCATGTAATCGAGCAATTTCTCTCATATAAACATCAACAATGTTGGCTGCCTTGTGAGTGAGCTTAACTGGAATAAAATGGGTAGCTTTAGTAAGATTATCCACCACTACCACTACAAAATCATGTTGTTTGTTTGTTCTAGGTTGTTTGGTGATGAAATCCATGGTTACAACTTCTCATTTCCACTCAGAAATGGGTAATGGTTGTAGCAAACTAGCTGGTTGTCTATGCTAAACTTTTACCTTTTGACATTCCAAGCATTTGGAAATAAAATCAACAACTTCTTTCTTCATCCCTAGCCAATAATATTGTCTCTTGACAACTGCAATAGTTTTATGACAACCTGGGTGCCCAACATAAGGTACATTACAGATTTCTCTCAATATCAAAATTTTGAATTCCTAAGAATTTGGTACATAAATTTTTCCCATGTACTTCAGAATTTCATCATTATCTAACTTGTATTCTTCAATTTTTTGCTGTAAATTGCCTTGTTGTAATTTTGCCACCAATTTCTTGTATTAAACATCTAATTTTGCAGCCTCTAAAATTTCAGGTTTCAAATCTTATTGGTACATGCTAATGGTTGTAGCATGAAATTCATTCACTCTTCTACTAAGTGCATCAACCACTTTGTTCTCTTTCCCCTTGATATGCTTTATATCAAAGTCATATTCACTTAGAAATTTTAATCATCTGCTTTTCCTAGCATTTAGAGTTGGCTGATCAAACAAATATTTCARACCATTATGGCCTGTCCTCATCTTAAACATTTTCCCCATGAGGTATTGTCTCAATTTCCTCGAGGCATGCACGATGGCTTCCAACTCCAAATCATGAGTGGCATATTGTCTTTCATGATCCTTCAACTTCCTTGATTCATAACATATAAAAAACCCATTTTGACTGAGGACTCCACCAAGTCCTTCTTTACATGCACCTATGCATACAATGAAGTCTTAATTTGGGTTTGCAATCCTTAGTGTTGGAGCAATTGTTAATAATTGTTTCAAGTGTTGGAAACTATTTTCACAATCCAATGTCCACTGAAACTTCACACCCTTCTTTTGTAAGGAAGTGTTTGGGTGTGAAATATTTGAGAATCCTTCAATAAATATCCTATAGTAGCATGCAAGGCCCATGAATGATATGACCTCTGTCACATTCTTTGGCGCTCACCATTCTCTAATGGCTTCTATCTTCTCAGGATCCACTGCTATCCCATCCTCTGAAATGATATGCCCCAAATAATGAATTTGCTTCTGATAAAATGAGCACTTGCTCAATTTGTCATACAATTGATGCCCCCTTAATACTTGCAACACCATCCTCAAATGATACTCATGCTCTTCTTCTGATTTAGAGTATATTAGGATGTCATCCAAAAAGACAATGGAAAACTTGTCTAAATATTCTTAGAAAACACCATCCATTAAGAACATGAAAACAACTGTTGCATTTGACAACCAAAATCGCACCACTGTGAACTCATAATGACCATACCTTGTCCTAAAGGCGGTCTTGCTGATATCTTCCTCTTTAATCCTTACCTGATGGTATCCTGGCCTGAGATCTATCCTGGAAAATATATTTTCATCCTTCAATTGATCAAAGAGATCATCAATCCTTGGAAGAGGATATTTGTTCTTTACAGTCACTTTATTCAACTGTCTGAAATCAATGCACAATATTAATGTCCCATATTTATTCTTCACGAACAATATTGGGCCACCCCAAGGTGACACACTTGGGCGTATATACTGCTTCTTCATAATTTATTCAAGATGCATTTTCAACTCCTTCAACTCTCGTGTACTCATTATGTAAGGAGTCTTTGACACTGGAGCTACTCCAGGCATTAAATGTATAGAGAAATCAATATCTCTCTTTGGGGGTAGTCCTAGTACCTCCTTGAAAACATCTTCAAACTCTTCCAGGAATGCATGATCTTCCAAATTTGGCACCATATCCTTAGGTGTCTCTTCCATATGAGCTGCAAATATTTGACATCCTTTTCTGTAACATCTCTTCAGCTGCAATGCTTAAATTTTTCTGATGGTTACTACCCTGGGAATTCCCTGCACTCTCCTTAGGCTCCCTTCCTCATCCAAGCAAGTAAATGTCTTGTTATGAAAGTATCATTTCTCAAGAAATATATACATGATGTTAATCATGTTATTGATTGGAATGTGATCCAGGTGGTGCAAGAAGGCGCTTTCCAGGTGCATCTGGTACACATTCTGGACCGGAAAATCAAGCAGCTCTAGAATCGAGCCATAGGGCTTGTAAAGGTCCAATGGACCTGGTACTGTCCTGAGGACGCTAGTCGGGAGTATGAGGATCCAATGCGGGCAGAATACTTGCACCGTTTTGAGGATTTTTGAAATTTTGTTGTGTATGAGTACATAATGCACTAAGGATAGTTCATAAATAAGGGGAGGGGATTGTAATATCCCTAGGCCGAACCCAATTGTAATTTAAATTAAAATGTACTTAAGTTGGTGAGATGCTTGATATCATTTTTGTATGCACATTTCATGGCATAGTGCGCGCATGTACTGCGCAGTAAAATGAGGAAGTGTGCACATTCCAGGATACCATGGTCAACAACTTAAGTGTGCACAATTTTGAGGCCAGGGAGCCTTTGTGTATATGTTGTGTTTTATAGGATGGTGAGCCAGTTTTTTGATTATCAGGCCAGAGAGCCTAGATGTTAAAGGCTAGTGTGCCTACTTTTGTATATGTCTCAACATTAATATAAAATACATCGATGCGCGCAAACCAACCATGATAAAAGAGTATGGGGGACTAAACTCCACTAGTTAGGGAAAGGGTGGGGGAAAAAAGTTAAGGAAAAGGGGCTAAGCCATGGAGCTTAAGCCAAAAAGGAATATTATATTAATATTTCTTTAAGTATAAAGTATGGATAATTATTTTATCCTAAGTTCTACATGGAATTGCACAAACTTTAATTTTCTTCCCGATCCTCACAATGCCTCCCCACCGTCGATCTATCTTCAATGATATCTAATGGTTGTGAATTAATATTTTATTGATCTGACAACTGATCTTGCTCTCACTCAGATCTTACGGCTCAAATATTCACAATTAATTTGAGTTCCTTTTGTCGCTGTAGATGTTTGTGTTAACAGAGTGGACGAGATCTGTGGAAGAAACACGTAGTGAATGAAAGTATCTAAGGGAATGTTCAGGCCATGGAATCCAACTATAACACCCCAAGGTCGAGCCCCTGTTGAATTGTAATTATGTTTATAGGTTGGGGAGCGAAGTTTTTATAAGCTGGAAGACTGTTGTCACAGGGGTAGACCCAAGGTTCAACGCTTCAATAGCGCACCAACAAAACCCTAACTACCGACACTTTCAGCAACACCTGTGAAGAAAATGAAGTCTCACCCGAGGTAGAGGCAGGGGTGGTTGCAGGAACCAAATTTCTACAACCTAGTTGGGACACAGATCTATGATTATACAACTTGACAAAGCACTTAGTAGTTAACATTCATCAGTAATTAATATTTATTAACATCACAGATCGAAACCCTAATTATAGAGCAGCATAATATTCAACAAGATATAACACATTCAAGCACTTAGCATGGAGAGATAAATCAAATCTAACATTCATTCACATTACCAAGCACTAAGATATTATACCATATGAATCATACATAAATATATCGGCACTAAGCATAAATCACATCACTAACATAAAACCATAATGCTTAAAGAAACCATAACACAGGATATACGTGGTTCACCCCAGTGTGGGGCTATGTCCACCAACTCTTCTCTTCTTTATTATCTTCTATCAATCTTCTACAAGAAAAGAGCCCCAAAACCCTACTCTTCATAGGATAGGATATCTATGCACCTCACTAGATCCTCCTTCCCTGAGTTAGGTCACAACACAATGCCTTCTTACACAGTCTACACACAGGCCTCTTACAATCACTTGCACTTAGCTCTGCAAGTCCATAACACATAGTATGCATAATGAATCCACAACTATTCTCACTTAGCACATTGGCCTCTTCCTACATCACCTAGATATCTATTTATACATTACAAAATGGGCCCAAACATGGGCAAACCCATGGGCCGACATCCCATACCCATTACATAAACCCTAATCCCAAAATTGTCCTAAAAAGGGGTTAAGATACCGTGATATCCACTTTGACTTGTGCTCCACCTTCGAACAGCGTGTTGAAGTCCCAAAAGAGGTCAAGGGCCAACAGGGCCACAAAACTCACACGTGACTCATCCTGAGTCACTGTGGTCTGGGTAACTCTGTCTCAAACACCTCGAGCTTGGCTTGAGTTGCTTCAACCTGCTGCTAAGACAAGGCCTCCTTCTCAGTGAACTCTTGAATAACTGCCTCATTCACAGGTCCCTCTAAGTGTTATTTTACCAAAGTGACTACTTGTTCTAGCTTTGTTCCTCGACCTTCAATCTCCTCAAAAAGTAGGCAAGTTGCATCCTAGACTGGCTAGATCTTCTGAGTCACTTCCATGACTTTTCTTTGCATGGAATGGACCTATTTCTGAGTCATGCACTGTTCTTGGGATATTTTCATTCACTCAACCGCTGACAAGGGATTTAACTGCGCTTGTACTGTTGTTGCTTGCTATTTTTCTTCCTTGAACTGTGACTCCAGTGTTTTCAGTTCAGGTTCCTTGGTAAGACGCTCATAAGTCTGCGCATTGCGATTGCCTAGCTATTTAAATTCCATGACTAATGGTTTTATCCTTTCAACTGCGCTCTGGGAAGTTGCTTCTCTCTGGTCTCGCACTTCCTACGAAGTGCTTGGCACTGTTTGTAGCTCTAGTCCTACTATTCTCTGTTGAAGCTATTGAATGGCTTCTACAAGCTTCACCACTTGACTCTCCATAAGGTCTTCCTCCATTTTATCTAAGCCTGTCACAGAGAGAAGTGCTATGCAGACTTCTTCTTTAACTCCAACCTGCTCCGTGAGCAACTATTATTTTTCCTGTTGGATTTGTGCTCTATCCTCTTCGAACTTGATTTGGAGGATGTTCTTCTCTTGTTTCGTAACTCGACGTTGCTCTATGATTTCCTCTTGTGCTTGCTTCAGGACGATTGTGACCTATTCTTTTTCTTCTTGCATGCGATGAAGGTGAGATTCAGTCGCATCAACTATTCTATGGAGTTGGGCAGGCTCATCTCCCAACTCTGGTTCTTCTGGTGGTGGGGGCACAGCAGACACTGTGCGACTAGAGTGAAGGGATTGTTTTACTCCTCTCGTCTCTACTTCAATCCTTCCATACATCGTTTCTTGTTTGGCTTCAATTCTCTACAAAATATCTTCCAAGGCATCTGATACAGATGTGATAATGAAGTCAAAGTCATCAACCATGAGTACAGTCTGGAGCTTTGGCTTACTCGCTTTGGACTTCTTCCACGATGTAGTTTTCATTGGGGAAACCTTTCTTTTATTGGATGTCTCTGCCTCTTCAAGGGGGTTCCTATGCGGTGTTATTTCTCCCCACTTCTTCTTTTCTTCTTCCCCTTCTTTCTCTTCTTTTTCCGCTTCGTCATCTCCTCCTCCACTAGGTGATCTGATGCAGTCTCTTCTGATGTGCTGTGTATTTCCTATACATCTTCCTTCTTTTTCTTCCTACTACTATTGGGTGCATCATACTCTTCACAATTAGTTATCAACGATCCAAAATTACTTCAGGAGTTTGGGCTTCGAGCCTTTTCAATGAATAGTTTTTACAATTCTCTGGAGTGTCATATCTCTGAAGTGAGATATTTGCCTCCACATGTCCTCTTATTTAGACAACCGAGATTCACTTCGAGAGTTCAGGCTTTAGGATTTTTCTTCTGCTTTCCCGCGAAATCCTCCAAAGTGTTAGATCTTCCTACATGTTGTAACATCCCCGACCACCCATGTTGTGCCATGCTACTCCAAAGAAATCTTTTGTTCTCTTTGTGGAACATAATGTAGCATACCCATCATCCAACTGAGCTATGCCACATAAATGTTTCTAACTACATGCAATTAAAACATATACACACAGAACTATTCTGGAACTTTATATATAAAACATAAATAGACAAATGAATTTTGTAATTGAATCGATTCTTATTGAAATAACAGTAAACACATACATGCAACATATACAGGAAATACCCATAACTATAAAGACAATTATAACCACACATAAGATAAACCCACAAAAATAAACACGTAAATAATAATGCAACATGTAAATTTATCTCACAGTTGACACTTATCTTGGTAATAATATCACCAACTGTGTGCAGACCTTCCATGAAACTCCTAGCCTTAAACCACATTGTTCATCACTCTCAATAGTGGGTCACCCCCGATCTAGGACTAAAATCCTCCTCGATAAAGGGATTCCTAACCAGGCTAATGGCTCATAGGCAACAGGAAAGACTCTGTCATAGGTGCTCACTCAAACTAACAGCCTATAGTCCCTCATTCCCCACATGCCTGTCCCACACCAGGAAGTGTGCCCCTTCTTTGCTCAACAGTCCTTCGACTGCCCCACTTCTTTTCCTGGCTTCAACAACAGGCTGGAGAAGAAGTCTCAAATCCCTATAGCTGCAGTTTAACACCTTTAGGAAATCAATTCCCATCAATTCTCTCACCCATAGAGGAATTTCTCATGGGTTTAACAACCCACCTCTTCAATATCCCACGGACCTGACAACCCACTTCTTCAGTCCAGCTCCCAAGCTAACCATCTATACAAACAAGTATTGCTATGGATACAGGTTCTGGTACAATGACATGAAGGTATGAAAGATAGCTCAATGAGTGTGTGAATGCTCATGGATGATTGACTAGATACCTCAATGATGGGAGGAATGGTGGAAAGAATGATGGGAAATGAACTAAGTCTAAACAATATGTATGCATGTCCCCAACTTGACACTTGTCATGTTGGAAGCTACTGTGTCCCACTTGTCCCCATCTTTAGAACTTAGGATAAAATAATTATCCATACTTTATACTTTAATAAATATTAATATAATATTCCTTTTTGGCTTAAGCTCCATGGCTTAGCCACTTTTCCTTAACTTTTTTCCCCCACCCTTTCCCTAACTAGTGGATTTTAGTCCCCCATACTCTTTTATCAGAGTCGGTTTGCGTGCATCGATGTATTTTATATTAATCTTGAGACATATACAAAAGTAGGCACACTAGCCTTTAACATCTAGGCTCTCCGGCCTAATAATCACAAAACTGGCTCACAATCCTATAAAACACAGCATATACACAAAGGCTCCCTGGCCTCAAAATTGCGCACACTTAAGTTGTTGACCATGGTATCCTGGAATGTGCACACTTCCTCATTTTACTGCGCAGTACATGCACGCACTATGCCATGAAATGTGCATACAAAAATGATATCAAGCAGCTCACCAACTTAAGTACATTTTCATTTAAATTACAATTGGGTTTGACCTAGGGATATTACAATCCCCTCCCCTTATTTATGCACTGTCCTTAGTGCATTATGTACTCATACACAACAAAATTTCAAAAATCCTCAAAACGGTGCGGGTATTCTGCCCGCATTGGATCCTCACACTCCCAACTAGCGTCCTCAGAACAGTACCAGGTCCATTGGACCTTTACAATCCCTATGGCTCGATTCTTGAGCTGTTTGATTTTCCAGTCCATAATGTGTACCAGATGCACCTGGAAAGCGCCTTCTTGCTCCACCTGGATCACATTCCAATCAATAACATGATTAGCATCATGTATATATTTCTTGAGAAATGATACATGGAATACATTCTGAACAGACATAGATGTAGGCAATGCAGTCATATAAGCCACTGGACCAATCCTCTCTAGGATTTCAAATGGCCCACAATAGCAAGCTGCCAACTTTGAACAAGTTCCCAACTTCAGGAAACTTCTATTATCTTTAACTTTCAAAAATACATGGTCTCCCACTTTAAATTCCCTGTGAGTTCTTCCCTTATCAGCATAGCTTTTCTTCCTAACTTGGCCAGCCTTTAAATTTTTCTTTATTTTTATCATTTTCTCCTCCATTTCCCTGAGAAAATCTAGCCCAACCACTACTCTATCTGCTGGGTTATCCCAGCTTACTGGTGTGTTGCACCTTCTGCCATAAAGTGCCTCAAATGGGCTCATCTTTAGAGATGTTTGGTACCCATTGTTATAATAAAACTCTACTAAGTGTATGTAGTCTTCTCATTTTGATGGTTTATCAATCACATACATCCTCAACATATCTTCAATCACTTGATTCACCCTCTCTGTTTGTGCATCTGATTCTGGATGATAAGTTGTACTAAAATTCGAACTTGTTCCAAATACATTAAATAATCCTTTCCAAAATTTTGAGGTAAATTTTGGATCTTTGTCAGACACAATTGTCTTGGGTATGCCATGTAATCGACCAATTTCTCTCATATAAACATCAACAATGTTGGTTTCCTTGTGAGTGAGCTTAACTGGAATAAAATGGGCAACTTTAGTAAGATTATCCACCACTACCACGATAGAATCATGTTGCTTGTTTGTTCTAGGCAGTTTGGTGATGAAATCCATGGTTACAACTTCCCATTTCCACTCAGAAATGGGTAATGGTTGTAGCAACTAGCTGGTTGTCTATGCTTAACTTTTACCATTTGACATTCCAAACATTTGGAAATAAAATCAACAACTTCTTTCTTCATCCCTGGCCAATAATATTGTCTCTTGACAACTACAATAGTTTTATGGTAACCTGGGTGCCCAACATAAGGTACATTATGCATTTCTCTCAATATCAAAATTTTGAATTCTTGAGAATTTGGTACATAAATTTTTCCCCTATACTTTAGAATTTCATCATTATCTAGCTTGTATTCTTCAATTTTCTGCTGTAAATTGCCTTGCTGTAATTTTTCCACTAATTCCTTGTATTAAAAATCTAATTTTGCATCCTCTAAAATTCTAGGTTTCAAATCTTATTGGTACATGCTAATAGTTGTAGCATGAAATTCATGCACTCTTCTGTTGAGTGCATCAACCACTTTGTTCTCTTTCCCCTTGATATGCTTTATATCAAAGTCAAATTCACTTAGAAATTCTAATCATTTGCTTTGCCTAGCATTTAGAGTTGACTGATCAAACAAATATTTCAGACCATTATGGTCTGTCCTCAGCTTAAAAATTTTCCCCATGAGGTAGTGTCTCCATTTCCTCAAGGCATGCACCATGGCTGCCAACTCCAAATCATGAGTGGAATAGTGTCTTTCATGATCCTTCAACTTCCTTGATTCATAACATATAACAAACCCATTTTGACTCAGGACTCCACCAAGTCCTTCTTTACATGCACCTGTGTATACAATGAAGTCTTCATTTGGGTTTGCAATCCTTAGTATTGGAGCAATTGTTAATAATTGTTTCAAGTGCTGGAAACTATTTTCACAATCCAATGTCCACTGAAACTTCACACCCTTCTTTCGTAAGGAAGTGTTTCGATGTGAAATATTTGAGAATCCTTCAATAAATCTCCTATAGTAACCTACAAGTCCCATGAATGATCTGACCTCTATCACATTCTTTGGCACTCACCATTCTCTAATGGCTTCTATCTTCTCAGGATCCACGGATATCCCACCCTCTGAAATGATATGCCCCAAATAATGAATTTGTTTCTGATAAAATGAGCACTTGCTCAATTTGTCATACAATTGATGCCCCCTTAATACTTGCAACACCATCTTCAAATGATGTTCATGATCTTCTTCTGATTTAGAGTATATTAGGATGTCATCCAAAAAGACAATGACAAACTTGTCTAAATATTCTCAGAAAACACCATTCATTAAGCACATGAAAATAGATGGTGCATTTGACAACCCAAATGGCACCACTGTGAACTCATAATGACCATACCTTGTCCTAAAGGCGGTCTTGCTGATATCTTCCTCTTTAATCCTTACCTAATGGTATCCTGACCTGAGATCTATCCTGGAAAATATCTTTGCATCCTTCAATTGATCAAAGAGAACATCAATCCTTGGCAGAGGATATTTGTTCTTTATAGTCACTTTATTCAACTGTCTGAAATCAATGCACAATCTTAATGTCCCATATTTATTCTTCACGAACAAGATTGGGCCACCCCAAGGTTACACACTTGGGCGTATATACTGCTTCTTCAGAATTTATTCAAGATGCGTTTTCAACTCCTTCAACTCTGGTGTACACATTATGTAAGGAGTCTTTAACACTGGAGCTTCTCCAGGCATTAAATTTATAGAGAAATCAATATCTCTCTTTGGGGGTAGTCCTGGTACCTCTTTGATAACATCTTCAAACTCTTCCAGGAATGCATGATCTTCCAAATTTAGCACCTTATCTTTTGGTGTCTCTTCCATATGAGCTACAAATATTTCACATCCTTTTATGTAACATCTCTTCTGCTACAATGCTGAAATTTCTCTGATGGTTACTGCCCTAGGAATTCCCTACACTCTCCTTAGGATCCCTTCCTCATCCAATCAAGTAAATGTCTTGTTATGACAGTCTAGGATAGCATGATGTTGGTCCAACCAATTCATCCCAATTAGACAGTCATAGGAACCCAAAGGACAGATGTTCAAATCTGCCTTGGTGTTCAGTCCATTCATGTCCATAAGACATGACTTAACCATCTCATTAACTTTTCTTTTGGCTCCAGTAGCCAACTTCACCAACCAAGCTTTTCCATGCTTGATTCTTGGAAAATGCAAACTTTCCACCATCTTAGGATCTATATAACTATGACTAGATCCTGAATCAATTAAAATAACAATGGTTTGGTTGTTGATCATATCTTCCACTTCAATCATGTGTGACTGATACTCTTCTTGCTTGTTTTCCAGGGCTACATAGATACTTGGTACATTTCTTCCCATGTCCTCCACTGTTTCATCTTGTTGTAGATTGTGATCAATCCTCACCTTTTCACCTCTATGAGGACAATATCTGAACATATGATCTCCTTTAAAACCCCAACATTGAATAGGTGGTTGCCTTAGCCTTTGACCTCCTACCTCAATCGTTCTGTGTTCTGTAGAAGTTGGTTATCCTCGAGGATTATTTCTGAAGAATGGTGGCTAAGTGCCCTTCTTCCTATGATCCATCTTGGTCTCCTCCAATGTCTTGGGATCATCATAATTTATTTTGTCACTGATGAATGATGGAAATCCACTCAAATACCTTTGAATCTTAATTGTTTCATCCTTGTTGAAGGAAAAATACTTCAACAATTGTAAAAACCTTCTCTCATATTCATCAATGGTCATAGTCCCAAGCTTTAGTTCAAAGAACTCTTTCATTTTTTTGTCATAGTATCTCTTAGTCAAGTATTTCTTCTCAAAATTCTTGAATTCCCTCCAAGTAACACTTTTCTCTTTAATGTGCTTCACCTGCACAAGATGATCCCACCACATGTATGCCTTTCCCTTGAGTTGATAGATGGAAATTCTACCTTCTGCATGAGATGAATAATTATGCAATTGAAAATACTTCCTCATGCCTAGAAACCATGTCTCTGCATCTTCATCCTTCTTGTGTTCACCATCAAATGTAGGAGGGTTGATTTTGTTCATTTCTCCTCACAGTTCATCCACCCCAGACTTCTTTTTCTTCCTGGAAATGAATGGAATTGAGTTGTTGTCTACTCTCTTATTGGAATGCCTCAGGGAGTGATGGTGATGTCTTATAAAACTTATGGCTCTTCTTTTCTCATCAGGAGACCTGCGACTTCCTGATTTGTTTGAGCCACTCTCCTTATCCAATTTATTTTATATTCTATCCAAGCTCTTAATTAACTTTATGTTGATGTCCTCTTGCTTCTCCTTGGCTCTCATAATAATTTAATTATTATCTTTATAGCTTTGGACATCCTTCTGTAAATTTTTAATGGTCTCTACCATATTCATGTTTTCATCCCTTCCTTCTCCATGTCCATTGGAGTTTGTTCCTTCAATGCCCAAATGGACATACATCCCTATGATCTCATATTCCTGGTAGTAAGTCCCGTATGCCTCTTCCATTTCTCCAGACTCTATGATGATCCTGGTCTGATCTAGTTTTTTTTAACTCTACAAAATGTGCAGCCAACAAAACTTTGTCAGGCTAACTATTTCAACAATCTCATGAAAAATATGAACCATTCTCGTTAAATAATATATCATAATTATTTCTTCCGATTTCCAGAAAAATTGAATGCCAAGAGAAATTTTCTCAGTGTATATTTATATTCCACTTTCCAACACCTTTCCAACGCCTTCTCCCATGCTCAATTATGAGTCTGGAGCAGAAAGTTATGGTTGTTTGAAAATTGCCCATTAATTTTTCTATTCATTCTTCAATTTGGTGCAACTCTGCACTGTAAATATGCATTTTTTCACCTACTCCATTGGATTTTTCGTAGGATCTAAATTGGGCTTATTCATATACATATTTTGGACACTCTTTCCAAGTTTCACCTTTTTCTGGGTTTCGAGCTGCTAGTTACAACTCGCTGAAGTTCTAGGCCAATCCGTGTTTTTGGTCTGGAATGCTACAAGTACCTTAATTTCCATATTAATAATTTTTAACATGCCCAGAAATTTAATTCAGCTCTAGGAATGTCTTCTATGGTTCAATATATTTACATTGACTACTCATGTGCCTCAATCTGATTCTGGAGCATAAAGTTATGGCTCTTCGAAGTTAGTTGGGTCTTAAAATTTACCCTCCACTGTTTGTGTTGTAACTTTCTCATAAAAGATCTATTTGACGAATGGTTTACACCATTAGAAAGATCTCTCTGATATATTTTATTTGAGCTAGAGAGACAAAGTGTAACTTGGTACACTTTATTATCATATTTTTTTAGTAGCTAAAAATGCTCTTAAGCACCTCAAAAACGCGTTGCAAAAACATGACGTTCAAATAATATAAAATGTCGCGGAATTTCACCGGTTTTCCACTATTGTTCACCATCCAAACGACTTCGCACACACAAATTTCAACCTATACACCAATATTTAACATGAACAACAACACCACAAGGTAATTCATGCCCTGTGCACTTATAACTGTTGTGCATCACTTCTCTGTCGTGCCAATATCCACAGTGCAAAATCTTGGTTCTTGCACTATTACCTGTTTCGTGCAATTTTTGTACTGCGCACTGATATTCTGCACGCATTTCACTCTACGCGTTGCACCATGCCAAAGTTTAGTATGCCCCCACCACACACAAATATTCTGTGTGCACAATTTACTACACTGTCGCGTGTCAACATATATCCACATTGCGTGCGCACCAACCAAACTCCTTTGTGCTCTCCCAATACTGCGCCCACCACGCATGCCATTATTATGTGTGTGCACACCGCACACACCTTATTATGCGTATGCACACCAAGCAATGCTAGATTTAGTGCACGCACCCGCACACCAACATTTTTCCACGTGGTGCCAAAATTTAGTGCGTGTAGCCTCACAACAACATTTTTCTGCGCGGCACCAAAATTTAGCGCGCGCACCCACACACCAACATTTTTCTGCGCGGTGCCAAAATTTAGCACGCGCACCTGCACACCAACATTTTTTCGCGCGATGCCAAAATTTAGCATGCGCACCAGCATCCCAATATTTTTCCGCGCAGTGCCCAATTTTTACATATCACAAGATTTTTATTGTGCATCATGCATTTTTAGTGAGCCCACCTGCGCACATTCATTTTTATGCGCATCAATTCCTCGTGAATTCCTCTACAAAAATTGGGGATTTTTTCTAGCTTTTTCCCCAATTTACCATAGACATTCTGCAACTATGAAATTTGCTCAATTTCACCCTGATAACACCAATTCAACCTCTGTAACAACAAATCGTTGTGGTTTGACATTTCTGGAACGAATTTTTCCCAAACTCAATTCACGAATTGAGAATTTTAATTACTAAATTAGCTCCATCTGTCATGGTTTCACTGTAACTTCAAATTTGACCCATTCTAGGTCTGAATTTTGCTACAACAGATATTAAATCAAGAATATCTCAACACTTGGCCAAATTTCTCAATTTTCTCATGAATTTAACAACATAAATTGGGGCTTTTTCCCAATTCTGCACAATTGTTGTTACTTTTTACCATGGATGCTCTGCAACTCAAAATTTGGCCACTTCGAAATAAATCCTCTGTGAAATTTCATTTCAACTCAACTTGTTTGGACCATCCAGGCTCAGTGTTGAAAACTAAGGCTCTGATACCATATTGTAACATCCACGACCACCCATGTCGGGCCATGCTACTCCAGAGAACGCTTTTGTTCTCTCTATGGAATATACTATAACATACCAAGCATCCAACTGAGCTATGCCTCATAAATTTTTCGAACTACATGTAATTAAAACATATACACATAGAACTATTGCGGAGCTTTATATATAAAATGTAAACAGACAAATGCATTATGCAATTTCATGTATTCATACTGAAATAATAGTAAACACATACATGCATCATATACAGGCAATACCCATAACTATAAAGAAAGTTATAACCACACATACGATAAACCCACAAAAATAAACACATAAACAATAATGCAACATGTAAATTTATCACACATTTGACACTATCTTGGTAAGAATATCACCAACTACGTGCAAACCTTCCACGAACCTCCTAGCCTTAGAGCACACTGCTCATCACTCTCAGCAGTGGGTCACCCCCGAGTTGGGACTAAACTCTTCTTGAGTAAAGGGATTCCTAACCAGTTTAATGGCTCATAGACAACAAGAAATACTTTGTCACAATTTCTCACTCAAACTAACAGCCTACAGTCCCTCATTCCCCACATGTTTGTCCCACCCCAAGAAGTGTGCCCCTTCTTTGTTCAACAGTCCTTCGGCTACCCCACTTCCTTTCTGGGCTTCGACAACAAGTCAGATAGGAAGTCTCAGAGCCCTATAGCTGCAGTTTAACACCTTCAGGAAATCAATTCACATAAATTATCTCACCCATAGAGCAATTTCCCACGGGATGAACAACCCACGTCTTCAATATCCCATGGGCCTGACAACCCGCTTCTTCAGTTCAACTCCCAAGCTAACTAGCTACACAAACAATTATGGCTATGGATACAGGTTCCGGTATAGTGAAATGAAGGTATGGAAGATAGCCCAATGACTGTGTGAATGCTCATGGATGATCAACTGGATGCCTCAATTATGGGAGGAGTGATGGAAAGAATAATGGGAAATGAACTAAGTCCAAAAAATATGTATGCATGTCCCCAACTTGACACTTTTCATGGTGGAAGCTACTCTAGCCCACTTATCCCCATCTTTAGAACTTAGGATAAAATAATTATCCATACTTTATACTTTGAGAAATATTAATATAATATTCCTTTTTGGCTTAAGCTCCATGGCTTATCCCCTTTTCCTTAACTCTTATCCCCCACCCTTTCCCTAACTAGTGGAGTTTATTCCCCCATACGCTTTTATCATGGTCGATCTGTGCACAACGATGTATTTTATATTAATGTTGAGACATATACAAAAGTAGGCGCACTAGACTTTAACATCTAGACTCTCTGACCTGATAATCACAAAACTAGCTCACTAGCCTATAAAACACAAAATATACACAAAGGCTCCCTGGACTCAAAATCGCGCACACTTAAGTTGTTGCGCGTGGTATCCTGGAATGTGCACACTTCCTCATTTTACCGCGTAGTACATGCGTGCACTATGCCATAAAAGGTGCATACAAAAATGATATCAAGCATCTCACCAACTTAAGTCCATTTTCATTTACATTACAATTGGGTTCAGCCTAGGGATATTACACATGCGGCCTCTTGATATGGACGGTTCATATGAACTCCAGCCTTTGGGGGTCCTTTACTCACTCAGCGTCTTCTTTCTTCCTCCTGGAGTACGAGATCGCCTAACATGTGTCCCTTTCTTGAATATCAATGATCCTGAGCAATTGCGGGCTCACAAATTTCACAAACTTTAATTTTCTTCCCGATCCTCTCAATGTCTCCCCACCATCAATCTATCTGGAATGATATCTAATGGTCATGAATTAATATTTTCTTGATCTAATAGTTGATCTTTCTCTCACTCATATATTACAGCTTAAATATTCACAGTGACTTTGAGTTCCTTTTGTCACTATAGATGTTTTTGTTAACAAAGTGGACGCGATCTGTGGAAGAAACACGTAGAGAATGAAAGTATATAAGGGAATGTTCAGGCCATGGAATCCAACTATAACACCCCAAGGTCGAGTCCCTGTTGAATTGTAATTATGTTTATAGGTTGGTGAGCCAATTTTTTATAAGATGGAAGACTGTTGGCACAGGGGCAAACCCAAGGTTCAATGCTTCAATAGTGCACCAACAAAACCCTAACTACCGACCCTTTCGACAACACCTGTGAAGCAGATGAAGTCTCACCCGAGGTAGAGGAAGGGGTGGTTGTAGGAATCAAATGTCTACAACCTAGTTGGGACATAGATCTATGATTATACCACTTGAAAAGAACTTAGTAGTTAACATTCATCAGTAATTAGCCAGTATTCACATCGCAGATCCAAACCCTAATTACAGAGAAGCCCAATATTCAACAAGATATAACACATTCAAGCACTTAGCATGGAGAGATAAATCAGATCTAACATTCATTCACATTACCAAGCACTAAGATATTATACCAGATGCATCATACATAAATATATCGACACTAATCATAAATCACATCACTAACATAAAACCATAATGCTCAAAGCAACCATAACACAGGATATACATGGTTCACCCCAGTGTGGGGCTACGTCCACCAACTATTCTCTTCTTTATTATCTTCTGTCAATATTCTACAAACACAGAGCCCAAAAACCCTTCTTTACATAGGAAAGGAGATCTGCACACCTCGCCAGATCCTCCTTCCCCGAGTTAGGTCACAACACAAAGCCTTCTTACACAGTCTACACACAGGCCTCTTACAATCACTTGCACTTAGCTCTGCAAGTCCATAACACATAGTATGCACAATGAATCCACAACTATTCGTACTTAGCACATTGGCCTCTTCCTACATCGCTTAGATATCTATTTATACATTACAAAATGGGACCAAACATGGTCCAACCCATGGGCCGACATCCCATACCCATTACATAAACCCTAATCCCAAAATTGTCCTAAAAAGGGGTTGAGATCCCATGATCTCCTCTTCGACTTGCGCTCCGCCTTCGACCAGCCTGTTGAATTCCCAAAAGAGGTCAAACATGACCAAGGATTTCCAAAACTTGGTCAAGGGACAAAAGGCCCCCAAAACTCACCTGTGACTTGTCCTGAGTCACTGTGGTTTGGGTAACTCTACCTCAAATGCCTCGAGCTTAGCTCGACCTGCTTCGACCTGCTGCTAATCCAAGGCCTCCTGGTCGATGAACTCTTGAATAATTGTCTCATTCACAGGTCCCTCTAAGTGTTATTCTACCAAAGTGACTACTTGTTCCAGCTCTTCTCCTTGGCCTTCAATCTCCTCAAAAAGTAGGCAAGCTACATCCTGGACTGGCTAGAGCTTCTGAGTCACTTCCATGACTTTTCTTTGTATGGCATGGACCTATTTCTGAGCTGTGCATTGTTCTTGGGATATTTTCATTCACTCAACCACTGACAAGGGATTTAACTGTGCTTGTACTGTTGTTGCTTGCTCCTTTGCTTCCTCGAGCTGTGACTCCAGTGTTTTCAGTTCAATTTCCTTGGTAAGATGTTCATAAGTCTGCACACTGCGACTTCTTAGATATTTACATTCCATGACTAATTCTTTGATCCTTTCAACTGTTCTCCGAGAAGTTGCTTCTCTCTGGTCTTGCACTTCTTGCAGAGTGCTTGGCACTGTTTGTATCTCCAGTTCTGTTATTCTTTGTTGAAGTTGTTGAATGGATTTTGCAAGCTTCACCACTTGAATCTCCACTGGGTCTTCCTCCATTTTCTCTAAGCCTGTCACAAAGAGAAGTTCTCTGCAAACTTCTTCTTTAACTCCAACCTTCTCCATGAGCAGTTGTTCTTTCTCCTGTTGGATTTGTGCTCTATCCTCTTCGAACTTGATTTGGAGGGCATTCTTCTCTTGTTGCGTAACTTGGCATTGATATATGATTTCCTCTTGTGCTTGCTTCAAGACTATTGTGATATTTTATTTTTCTTCCTGCACGTGATGAAGGAAAGCTTCGGTCGCATCAACTATTATGTGTAGTTGGGCAGGCTCATCTCCCAACTCTGGTTCTTCTAATGGCGGGGGCGCAGTGGACATTGTGTGACTGCAGTGAAGGGCTTGTTGTACTCCTCTCATCTCTACTTCAATCCTTCCATACATGGTTTCTTGTTTGGATTCATTTCTCTACAAAATATCTTTTGAGGCATCTAATACAGCTGTGATAATGAAGTCAAAGTCATCGACTGTGAGTACAGTCTACAGCTTCAGCTTACTCACTTTGGACTTTTTCCACAATGTAGTTTTCATTGGGGAAACCTTTCTTTTATTGGATGTCTCTGCCTCTTCAAGGGGGTTCCTAGGCAATGTTATTTCTCCTCGCTTCTTCTTGTCTTCTTCCCCTTCTTTCTCTTCTTTTTCCACATTGTCATCTCCTCCTCCGCTAGGTGAATCTGATGCAGTCTCTTCTGATGTGCTATGTATTTCCTATAAATCTTCCTTCTTTTTCTTCCTGCTACTTTTGGGTGCATCATACTCTTCTCGAGTAACCACCGAACTTCCAATGAGGTTGGGATCAGATAGTGCTGCCTAGTCGACTGGTATAAGTAACTCTGCAAACTATTCCTTAGTGATTTCTTCCAGGTCCTCCTCTGTGATATTGTAGTAGGACTGAATCTCTTCTTTACTTTCGTTTGTGTGCGCAGTAATATAAATAAAATTCCCATCTATGCAAAACTTCATAAGGGGCATGAACCTGTCCAGGGTATTCGGTGTCATACGAGGGATAGAATCAATAGCCCTCTTCAATTGTAGGTAGTAGGTATGGAATATTGCGTTCAACTACCATTGTTTCCCCATATCGCTCAAATACCATAGTGTGGTGAACTTCGTAGCTAGTGGCTTGAACGGGTCAATGCCAAGGAAGGTCGCACCTTCCGACATATCCCAAGCAGTGAATGTGATGAGGATAAACAACTAGCTAAAATGGAACTCATAGCCCTGATCCTGATCTTCGCGAAAATCCAGTTATAACTGATTGACTAGGTAACTGGCCCAGTTCATATGTAGTCCTTCCACGCATTTTCCTACAAGGTCAATGACAAACCCTATGACTTGAGTGGGTCTGTTCTTTCAGACTAGCTTACCAACAATCAACTGGAAAGAAAGGCACACTACGACATTCTTAATGGAGGCTACCTTGTAGCCTCGCATCCATTTCTCTACATCGTCGTAGGTGTCTTTGATCTTCTATGCCAGGGCATAGAATGCAGGCTTCCCTGGATAAAAGCCTTGTGGGTCTGGTCCCTGCATTCTCAATCCGATGATCCTATGGATTAGCGTCAAATCGATGTTGATGTGTCTGTCTAACCATAGATACCCTCCATGGAAGCACGACAGTAGGAGCTTAACACACGCGTTAACCTCCTCGTGCCTTCCAAAATGTGGTAACTTCATCATGTTCAAGATAGTGGACCTCGCAATGTCCATAGTCCAAAGCTGGGGGATTATCTTCGATTTCTTCCCCTTCATCTTGGTCAAATACATGTGCGGTCCAAGCATGCCATAGCTCTTGCAGTCTCCTAGTTTATAGTCACTGATTTTCAAGGTTGGAATTCTCTCCAGCTGTGGTCTAACTGCTTTTATTCCCTTCAGGAGGTACGCATTGATGACTGTGTAGTCAAAGTCCCTCAGGACACTATCACGACTCACCACACCGGCCAGGGGTGGGATGTAGTCGGGTAGGATGGGATTAGCTTTGCATTCACCAAGTCATCACGACGCTTGGTTCTTTTCTTGGTCATAGCTCGGGATGGTCCAGATCCACAGGTAGTCGATGGGGAGGCTTTCATTCCTCGAGTCGATGAGGTTGGGATGCCTATGGACATCACCTTCTTGGCCATGAGGTCTATTAGAATCTCTTCAAAAAAAAATTCTTCTACGCTAATTGCGTCCGACATGCAAACTCGAGATCTGATATCTCGGGTCAGTGAATAATACTTAATGTAACAGAATGGATGGCAAGGCTTCAATGCTCACTGTGAGAAATAAAGTAGTTCTCTATGGGCTCGGATAATCACAAATGAAAAAAGTGTTCTCGGTTCAACGCTCGATGGGATAAATAGATATTGTCGTAATGGTTTCTTTCAACGGGTCACAAATCCTTATTCAATGCAATTCCATCCGTTATGGCGCGGTCCCAATGGTCCAATGGCGAACTTTCGGGCCATAACTGTTGTCCTAGCCATTCGGGAACGTCGATTGAATGGAAATATTGCCTCCAACGGTCATATTTCTTCATCATGGAGAAGTGCCAATCTGTGCTATATTGATATTTCGGTGAAGTTCGAGTTCTGGAAACCTTTCTTCTGTGAAGTATTCTCTGGAACTTCTTGCAATTTTTCTAACTTTTCTTTCTTCTTGCTAAGATTTTTGGCCTTCTTTCCTGTGATCTGAATCACTGGTTTCCTCTTTCCATTATCATTCTTATCTCCACTTGGCATGATAACTTCGCATTGTGGAGGGTCTTTCATAGGATTCGAGGTTAATACTTCTTCTCTTTCTGGGGTAGGTGCTTTACTCTCTTGTACAGACAGGTGTCTCCAATATTCCTATGTCCTTTCAACTTCAACATCCATATATTTAGTTCTTAGTAGCTCCGACTGGTTCTCTTATTCTTCCAGTAAGTGCGCTATTCTCCTAGCCATGAAATGTCTTAGTTCTTTCTTTTTCTATTTTAGAACCTCCTCTTCTTGTTTCCTTCGTATCTGATATTTCTCAATCCAGGTTTTTCCTAGCAAGATAGAAAATGGGGTGTTGTTCTCAACAAACTTAATGATCTAAAATTCTTCTTCTGTCGAAGTGCCATGACCACTCATAGATGTCTGGGTAATTCTTCCACATAAGGTTATCAACTTTCCTATAAATAATCCTATTCCTCCTAATGAAGGAACCATAGCATGCTTTCCCAAAATTTCGCAAGTTCTTTCTGTCATGATATTCACCTTTGTTTCCTCATCCACGACATAGTCTATGTCGAAGTCTCCTATTCTTATTTCTATGTGCTCTTTCTCTTTTAAGACCTCTGATAAGTTGATATTTCTTTGATCATTAAAGGTTTCTTTCATCTGTAGTAATACAGTCTCTGATTCTTTCTGGGGTTCTATCATATCCTTAGTTTCTTGGCTTGTCTCATAATTTTCTTGGTTCATATTCATCTTTTCAACTTTAGAAATCATTCTAAGAAAATCCAAAACTTCATGGTCCATAGCTTTACAACAAAGACAACTAGGTATTCTACCAGAGAATTCCTTAGCAGGATGTCTCGGTCTTCTGCAACTGTAACAAAGGGTTAATCCTCTCTTTCTCTTAAATGATCTCCAACATTTCATGTACTGTGCACTAGAATTACAATAACTAACCTGCAAAAAATTCTTTCTAGGATCCTACATCCATTTGTTAGTTCAAAAATTCTTTCTATGCATAGGAATAACATATCTTTCATTGCTTCTATCAGATCTATTCGTATCAAATCTTGTTTCTTCTAACTCTACCCTAATTTTCAGACTAGAACAAAATATATCAAACATACCTAGATTCATTCTTTCGAAAAAAAAAAATTCACTTGTCTTACCTTTATCAAAGAACAAAGCTTCAATATCTTACCTCTTTTCTTTAGATCGGACTTCTCTTCTCATCACAGAGCTTCACAAGTCAATGTTGTGCACTAAAGCACAGATCTACGCACATATCTTCAGTTCCCAACAACCACAGTTTCAGGTCCCGGCAACAGAACCATTTGTTGGCACAGGGGTAGACCTAGGGTTTAACGCTTCAACAATGCACCAAAAAAACCCTAACTACCGGCCCTTTCCGCAATACCTGCAAAGTAGATGAAGTCTCACCAGACGTAGAGGCATGGGTGGTTGCAGGATTCAAATGTCTGCAACCTAGCTAGGACACAGATCTATGATTATACCACTTGACAAAGCACTTAGCAGTTAACATTGATCAGTAATTAACCTTTATTCACATCGCAGATCCAAACCCTAATTACATAGCAACGCAGTATTCAACAAGATCTAACACATTCAAGCACTTATCATGGAGAGATAGATCATAGCTAACATTCATTCACATTACCAAGCACTAAGCTATTATACTAGATGCATCATACATAAAGATATTGACACTAAGCATAAATTACATCACTAGCATACAACCATAATGAAAAAAGAAACCATAACACGGGATATACGTGGTTCACCCCAGTGTGGGGATACATAGACCAACTCTTCTCTTCTTTATTATCGTATGTCAATCTTCTACAAGCATAGAGCCCAAAAACCCTACTCTACATAGGACAGGAGATCCGTGCACCTCACCAGATCCTCCTTCACCAAGTTAGGTCACAACACAAAGCCTTCTTACACAGTCTACACACAGGCCTCTTACAATCACTTTCACTTAGTTCTACAAGTCCTTAACACATAGTATGCACAAAGAATCCACAACTATTCGCACTTAGCACATTGCCCTCTTCCTACATTGCCTAGATATCTATTTATACATTACAAAATGGACCCAAACATGGGTAAACCCATGGGCTTACATCCCATACCCGTCACATAAACCCTAACCAAAAATTGTCCTAAAAAGGGTTCGATATCCCGTGATCTCTTCTTCGACTTGCACTCTGCCTTCGACCAGCCTATCGAACTCCCAAAAGAGATCAAACATGACCAAGGATTTCCAAAACTTGGTCAAGGGTCAACAAATACTTATGTTTTTATTAGGTCGAAGAGCCCATATGCTAAGGCCAATGAGCCTTATTTTTGTATATGTAAATACTCACATCATTAATAAAATTTCATCGCTACGTGTAGATCGACCATGAAGAAAGAGTTATGGAGGAATAAGCTCCACTAGGTAGGGAAAGGGAAGGGACTAAGTGTCTAGGATTAGGGGCTAGGCTATAGGTCTTACCTCTAAAGGAATAATATTATATTATTAATTCCTAGAGGCTAAGGTTTGACATAACCTAAGTTATCCCAAGTTCCTGGGGAAAGGGAATGAGTCTTAAGTGGAGCTCATGCAGCTTCAGGAAGACATGTGTCAACCTGGGCGCATGCAATTTTTTAAGTGGGAAAGTGAGCTAGTTGGGGGTTCCCTCACCATTCTCGTGATGGTCACCACACTGGAAGACAACCATACTCCCCACTAATGCACACATTGAGACAGAGAGAGCCTTGACACAACCAACCATTGTCTCCATCATTGATCTCTGCATCTTCTCAATCCCACGCACCCGTGTTATGAAGCTATCCATTTTTTCATGTGAAGCACAACACGACTGCGTAGTGTCTGAGCCATATCATGACTTAGACTTTGTTGTTTCTACCCAAGTTTTATCTAGACTAGTGTGGCTTGTTGTAATTACCAGGGCCCATACCCCATTTTTGTTGCAGAGGTTACCAGTTGGACTTAGGAGTTGCATAGAAGAGGCAGGTTGTCAGGCCCGTGAGAATCTCTCTCCAGGTGAGAGAGTGTTCTAAGGAAGTGAATTCTCTTGGAGGGAGTCGCATAGCAGCTAAAATAATCTGAGAATCCCTATCCAACATGTTGTTGAAGCCATGTAAGGGAGGTGGGCAGTCGATGGACTTGTGATAGTGAAGGTGTATATTCCTAGGGTGGTACATGCATGTGGAGAATGAGGGTCTGTGGGCTATGGGTGTAAGTCGCTCCTGGAAGAAAATCCTTCCTGTTGATCTATGCAACTTTCATGTTGTCCTTACCAAGCCTAGGGATCCCTTTCCCAGTGGAGTTTAGTCCCAAATCGAGGGTGACCCACTGCTGAGCATGATGAGAAGCATGGTCTAAGGCTAAGAAGTTCATGGAATTTTTGCATGCAGTTGGTGGTCATATATTAAAATATAAGTACCAAATCTATGTTCTGTGTATGATGTGTATCTTGAAATCAAGTTATAATGTTATTATAATTGTCTATATATATTGCATGTATGTATTAATGTTGTTTCCGCATGAATAGTTGTATGAACAAAATGTTATATCTATTTAAATTGCATTAGATAGATATGTATATAAATATAAATGGTATTAGAGAAAAAAAGTATGTTTACAGTCGTTAGGTAGCATTACCTGGAAGAGGTTTTGAGGGTCGAGGACATTAAAAAATGGTATCAGATCCATGGTTTTGACACTAAGCCTAGATGTGCCACGTTAGTGGTTAAAAACACAAAGGTTTCAAAGTGAATTGTTGGATAGAGAGACAAAATATGAAACTCATAGCATCGTTGGGACTATTTTCAGAAGCTCAGGAAGTATAGTGGTTCAAGAAAACGAATAGAGAAAGAAGACACAACAACCATTGTGTTGGGACACGAAGTTTAAATTTGGGTTGTAGGATATATTCGGGAGAAACAAAGTATGCTAAGGTAAAACCTTGTGAAGCATGAAGTCCCAAAGTCTGGAGTTAATCCAGACAATTCATCAAAAGAGACACATGTCAACATATTGGCTAGTTCGGGAATTCGACATTCGGGAGAGATAGGGTGTGCTAATGTGAATTCTTTCAAAGTCCTGAAGTGATGTGGCATGATGACATCACCCAAGGTGACATGGACTTCCGTAGTCCTATCACATGTCATTCAAAATGTAACTTTGACGACCTTGTTGGACCAAAAGAAATCAAACACATGGGGCCACGTGTCACCACCTTAATTTTTGAAAAATGTACCATGTGGACCCCGAAAGATAAAGTAGTTTGAAAGTTTGGAGTTCAGGAGATTTGTGGAATGCAAGTGTAAAATATTCTGAAGCTAGAGATTTTGAAGCAATGTGACCTGCTGACGTCACCAGGGATGACGTGGGAAAATGGGATGTGTGCCACATGCCAGTGAGTTAAGGACCTTTGGAGAATAGAAATTCCAGTTAGAGCATGACACGTGTCACATGTCATATTGGTCCACGTGTTTTATTATAATATTTCACCACATGTAAATCTTCTTGAGCATGGCTAGTGGGGTCCCTGATGGTCGCAGGGGACGTGTGGCACCAAATCCTGCATTTCGGAGGAAGCCAATGCAAGTGGGTGGAGAAAGAACTTCTGAAGGCAGGAGAGCTAGAGTTCATCATGACTGTTGGCAGTCATGGACGTGTGTCAGAATATCTAACACTCCGAAGAGTTGTCACTCCGTAGGTTTGTGGCATTGAAGGATTGGAATCTGTTATAACGCTATAATTTATAGGATCAACTGTTGATTGGGATTTTGTTCCTTTAGTGTTTTTGGCTAGCATGTATTGTTGTATTTGAAAATAAAACAAAAGAAAAAAGAAGAAAAGAAAAAGAAAGAAAATGAGAAAAATAAAAGAGAGCATAAAAGAAAATGGATAAAGCCCCATGAAATGACAATGACTTGATCCATACAGTTTAAACATGGCCAAGTCTTTTAAATTTAAGTATCTAGGATTAGTGAATAAGCTTAGCTAAACTGTCTAACCTTAGCTAAGTAATCAAGTTATTTAGTGAATAAATTTGACCAAACAGTCTAATCTTGGTCAAATAGCCCCTAGGTAGAGTATTTTCTTAGTCCAACAGTCTAAGTTGGGCTAAAGGTGCAAATGAGTAGGTTAGGACATAGGTTAGTCAGCTTCCTTTCAATAAAATATGTAAGATGATCRATGAAAAATGCATGCTTTTTTATGATGAAATGTTATTCTAACCCCATGGTGATAAAAAGAAAGAGAAACAATGCGCAAAACCCATAAAAAATCATTAAGACTAAGTTCTACATCATATATTGAATTGCACCCCGGATATTAAAGATCGGGCCTAGATATACAATTGAGTTTTTGGCGCCCAGATCTACGGCTCAGAAAAGACTCTGGACCCCCCTGATCGTTCGACCTTTAACTATGGGGGGGGGGGGTATGAAAAGGTAATTAAAAGGTGCGCTCATATCTACGGTTGTCGTGCTAGCGCGCAAATCAACGGTCCACAAGAGATTCCAGACCACCTCGACTATTCTACTTTTAATGATGGGGGGGGTCCAAAAAGGCAATTAAAAGGTGTGCTCAGATCTACGGTTGTCTGGCTAGCGAGCAAATCAATGGTCCACAAGAGATTTTGGACCCCCCTGACCATTCTACTTTTAACAGTGAGGGGGGGGGGGTCCAACATGATGGGTAAGGAGCATGCTTGAATCAACGATTGATCTAGCTTTTTTCAAATCAACGGTCATCCATTAATCCCAGACCCCCCAAGAGTTTCTACTTTTAAAGGCAGGGGGAGTCCGGAATCTTACATCGCCACTCCAAACTATTCACCACTTAACATTCTTCCAACTTACCACCATCATTCAGAATTGTCACACCCAGAAACATCCAATGCAAATTCCATTTCGTCACCCCGTCAGCATGTCCCCTCCATCTAACCATTATGGGTCATATCCATTTCGTTCATCTCTCAATCGCCTTCTGCACATCAATCACTTTCACACGTAATATGTCCTTCACCTTATCCTCTCATGATCTAAATGACCCGTTGGCCATTTATGACTGGCCACATACCCATTGTTCATCTGACCTGTCCTTTTTTGCCCAACAGATACCCGTTCACTAAACTTCAACCCTGTTTCGGTCATTCCCATTCCATTCACACTCCCTATGTATCAGAGACTCATTTTCCTTTGCCTCTACAACACCTCATCCAACCATAGTTTTCGACTACTAACATGTGTTCAGTGTGAAGGTATCGGTGGAAATCAATGGCGCCCAAAATAAAAAAGTCAAATCCAGAGTAAAATCCTTTTCTCCCACCTCTGGTCGACCTTGACCGGATCTCGTTAGAAGACAAAGACTACTTGATCTCAGAAACCAAGTCCGATTTTGATTTTGCCGAGCTACAATCATGGTTTAAAGACACCTTCATCGATCAGAGCGATGAAATTGGGCTTTTCCAGTCGAATTTCCCCCTATATCTTTTTCCCCAGATCTATCGTTTCCCTGGATTCTCTCTCAAATGCCAGGCGCACTACCTTCCTGATCAGAGAGCCATAGTGTCTTCGACCGAAGAAACCTTTTTCCTAATTACACCTGAGGCCATCGATCAAATGATGCAGGTACCCAGAGCCGAACCTCGTTCTTCCCTTACACTTGAAATCCTGACAGAAATTTATCAGAACTTATCATTTCCCCAAAGAGCGCAAATATTTGAGCTTTTCCTCCATTAAGACACCCAATTCCCTAAAAAGAATCCTCCCTACCATTCTTCTATATTTTCCGAAAAGGGAAAGATGATTATCTCCACACTGTGTTGCTTTCTCGGTTACTTCTCAGATGAATGGGTGGATGAATCTATCTTAGGTTTCCTATCCATTTTCATTGTTGAAGAGAAAGTCGCCACCCATTTTGATTACATCGGTTTCTTGGCCGAGAACCTGCACGACCAACTGGCAAATTTCCCTACAGAAGGCATATTCCGGTATTCTTCAATACTGGCCTACATGTTCATGTTCTATCAAGCAGACAAATTTTCCTTTCACATGCAAAATATGGACAAGGAAGGAAAACCTTAAGAAGTCACTTTATGGACGTCGGTGCTTAGGAGAAACTCCACTAAGTTGACTTTTAAACAATTCATTGAGTTGTTTTATCACCCAGTTGTAGGCATGCTTAGTGGAAGACTTGAGCCGAGGATAAACGAGGAGATCTACACCTTTTGGATCTTGCAAATACTGGGGACTAGTTTCTGTACCAGAATCACATAGAAATCAGAGTGTATGGGTGTGAACTAGCTCCATACAAGTTTCCCAAGTATGTGCCTATTCGAATATTTGTGCTAGAGTATATTCGTCAGGTGATAAAATCAGATGACATCCATTTTGTGTCTCTGAAGAAAAAACAACAGATGAGGATCAAAGGGAAAATAGGACCGTTATCTGCAACAATCGAGCTGTTGGGGAAGAGGCAGATAAACTATTGAAGGAAATGAAATTCAACACTAGTTTCATTTGGCGATATGACCCCAGTGGGATCATTGCAGAGATGAGATCCAATAACAAAAGTTCACCTTATGCTCACATGCTCAAACCAAAATTTCAAAAGTATGTGAAACAGATAGAGTGGGAAGAAAACACTCTGGTAGATACAGAGCCACAGGAATCTCCTTCAGTCTCTTTTTCATTGATTACCACTCCACAGGTACCTAAGGAAAAAAGTCCAAGAAAGGATGTGTCACCTTCAATAACTGAGGTATCAACAGAAGATTTTCAAGTATACTACAAGAAACCCAAAACCACTCATGCTACTCACATGTCTGGTGAGGAAGAGCCCTACTCTACCAAAGTGATTGAAAGAAGACAACAGGTGGTGTCAACTTCTTCTTCAAAGAAGAAGACAGAGATAGTTGTGACCACCCAAACTCCACAAGTATCTGTACCTCTGAGCATTTTTAAAAAATATGAAATGATTAAAAATAAGAACCAGATGATGACCAACGACACCTACTCTCAGTTTTGGAAGAAAACTTCCACAATACAACATCGATTGTTGTCAGCCTTTGACACAGAGAAAGAAAGAATGCATCTGGCATTTCTGCAAGCACAAGTGTCTCAACCCAAAGAGATCACTAATTACAGCAGGTCAACTATCATTTTTGACACCAAACAAGTCCATCCACCTAACCATATGGACTTGCATAGACAGAATGGAGAAATGGATTTCTCCACATTAGCACATTCTTCCTCTATAGGAACAAAGTTGCAGGTGTATTTAAGCAATGTTCAGACCCAATTGAAGTTGGAAAAGATATCCTCTTTTGCAAAGGATAACAGAATAAAATCCTTAGAGGATTTGGTGCTCAAGATTGGGTATGATCCCTTGAATGTAAAAGCAACAGAGGAAATGTTGAAGAAAAAGAATGTTGATATTTCATCTTTGAGAAAAAAATTGAAATTGCCACCAACAAAGGATTCACAAGCTAAAGAAATAGCTGAGGTAGAAAATGAGAAAGAAGAATTGTTGAAACTTATCATGTAGCAGAACGCACAACTCAGGGAAATGGAAGCAAAGTTGGAAAATTTATTGAAAGAGAGGGAACAATCGACCCCAAAGGAAGTCATTCCATTGAGCGCAGTTCCCATCGCAGAAATTAGTACAACAGTTGTGCCAAAAACCACCACAGCATAAATTCCATCAGCAACTCCATTGACAACACTGGAAAAAACTATGGAGCTAGCAAAGTCCATGGAGGAGATGACTCTGCAGGGAACATAGATCAATAGGATGAAAATGGAGATTGAAATTCTATAGGAACTCAAGTCTTCTTTCCAAAAAAGATACAATATTGAGAGACAAGTATCAGAGAAACTCAAGCAGGAAATACAACAACTTCAGAAATAAACAGTGGCAGGTAAGACATTAGCAGAGGCTAAGGAAAATATATGGACAGATATATCGAAATCCATAAATGAAATTTGGCCCATGGTGCAAATCATGTTTGAGAAACATGATCTAGTGGTAAAGAGTAGGTAGACCATTGACATGATAAGAACAGAGCTAGGTGAGATGCCCTCGACAGCCAACGAGATCATCAAGTTTTTGAATTCAAAAACCAAGGAAGAGCTTGAAGACCTAAAAGTTGAAGAGATGACAAAAACTATCCTTGAAGTCAAAAGAGTGTTGACCAAGAGAGGATTAATGCTTCAGTTGGAGGAGAAAGCTCAGAACATGGACATTGGGGTTCAGAGATTTTTTAGAAAGATTGAGGCCTTACAAAAAAAGGGCCTTCCTGGTTTACTTGTCCTAAATGATAAATTGATGACTTTGTCAAATTATAAGCAAAATATTGCCACCATGGCCAAAGACAGTTCCATGTTTTTCAGGGATATAGGGTAAAATCACAAGCAAAGCATTCTTGAAGACTTTGCAACCTGACCTCAACATACAACACGAAGTCAAGTACATTTTCCTCACCAAGCCGACTTTTTCTAAGTATACCGAGATGGATGAAACCTACCATCGGCTAATGAAAGTTACCATCCCCGATACACAGATATGGAATGAGCTGTGCGAATTGATCGAATAAAGATAAATATTTTATCCAAGTCAGCATCCAGTGCAGTCAAAGTCATATGAATGACTCACCAATGGTCTTCCCCAAAATCAGCATGAGAGATTTGACACATCATCATAAGTTCCCATATTTTTGCGTCGTGTTATCTAGATAATTAAAAATAGCATCTGCCACGTCCTGATCATTAATGATAGGATCATTTGTAATCTTTATTATAAATACTTCAAACTTTGAAGTTCTCAGGGTTGATTTTTATGCCCGAGCAAGTTGTAATATGTATTCTTTTCAAAGAGATCATTCCAGTAATACAAGGAGACATTTCACAGGATTCATGCGTGTTAATTGTTGGTGAAGTTTTATCTGTCTTCGTAAAAGTTTTTTTTCTTAGTTATCATGTTGTTTTCTAATCTAATCTCTAAAAGAAGTTAAAGTTGCGGAATTTTCCATTCTGTACTCTGTTCTTAATCTTTTACAGATTTATATGTTTTCTTTCTGATGTTATAACAAAGAAATTCTTAATTGCTTCTTTGTTTTAAACTAATATCTCACCTTTTCTTCAAATCCATCATTTTATTTCTAAAAGGATGCAACAATTGCATTTCCTTGCCCTGTAAAACAAATATTTTAAAAGCTATCCTCTGATCTCCTTTTTATGAAACAAACCCCATATCCCAATGGAAGCGTAAATGACATTCAACCAGTCTATTCAAAAAACACAAACAACTCAGTATTTTTCTTTATAACTAGCCTAAAACCTGGAAAATTCAAACAAATCTAAATCTTACAGAGAGATCCCTCTCTGAAACTGGCAGGGCTAGATCCCAGTTTCAAAGTGGTTGGTTAAGGTTACCTCTTGTAAATTCTTTCTTCCCTTTATACAACCTCTGGGAATTTACAAAGTGATAACATAATTGGCGACCATATTGGGGAATCTGAACAGATTTCCAACCCTATGATCTATTTTTCTATACAAAGAAAACCTTATTTCTAAACAAGTCATAAAATCTAAATATATTAACAGATAATGTTCATAGGTTGTTAGGATTTGTATATAAATGATTTGAGTTTTTCTTAAAAGAAAATAAAATAAAAATTTAGAATTTTGGCTCCCAAAAGAAGCTTTACCAGATCTCATCCAGATCCAAAACCTGCCACTGCAATAGACAATCCCGAAAAAACACTAAAAAAGAAAATCATTAAGGAAGGTTCAAGAAGTCACAGTCCCCTACAAAGATCTCCTTCCCTCCCAGAGAAACTGGTTTCCCTTCAGGATCTTGAGTTTGACATCCCTTTTGAACAAATCCTTTTTAGAACAAAATCAGACATCTTTGTAAGTGAAATTGTGTTGGATCAAACCATCCTGCAACCTGAGACTCCTGAAATTCTCTCACCTAGGGTAGACGTTGATAAAAAAATTCTCCAGGAATTTGATAAATTAGAAGATTTGGTAGCTAATCTTGATCAAGTTTTGGACAGGGATCATTTCTAGCAATTGGTCGAACTTTCTACCTTAATGATTGTTGTAGCCTCAGTGAAAACCAAAACAATTCACTTTGCACCTCCTAGCCCTTCGTCTTCCACTGCATCTATTACATTTCCTCAAATCATAAAGGTCACTGTTCAAACTCATTCACCAGTTATGGCTGCAAGATATGCCCCCTTGGTGTTGGTTTCTCCTTTGCATGCCATGCCTCAAGATTATCAAACTAGACTCCCTCAGTATGATAGTACTAGTTTTATTAATGCACAACAACATGTTGACAAAATGAATGATTACTTTGATCTGCAGGAAGTGGATGAAACTGATGTACAAATGAGATTATTTGCACAAAGCCTAACTAGAGAAGTTAAAAAGTGGTTTAAAGCCTTACGTCCTTCTTCGATAAATGATCTTGATTCTTTTCACAGAATTTTTTTGGATAGATGGGAGGTTAAGAAAAATCCACTCCAGATATTATCAGAGTATGAGAACATCAAGAGGAATCAGGGAGAAACAGTGCAGGATTACTGCACTAGGTTCAATAATCTTTACAATGCCATCCCTGATGATATAAAACCCCCTCAAGGTTTGGCACTTATTAAGTTTCTAGATGGATTTGATGCTGATATGTCATATAAGTTATGGGAAATAAATTCAGATACTCTGGAAGACATGCAAAAAAGCGTAGTAAGCATGGAGGCTAGTCTACTAGCTAGAAGGGCCAGACAGAGAACGGAGAGGAGGGTCACAATCAAAGAGGAACCTTCCACATCCTCTTCAGATGTTGAATTAGACTCTTTAGCTAGAGAGATGGAGAGAATGATGGAGAGACTTACTATAACTGAAAGAAATACCCCCAGGGATAACCAAGTTGCTCCTCCAATCTGAAACCCAAATTTCAGAAGAAATCTGCCCCAAATTAGGCAGAGAGATCCTAGAGATCAAAGAGAACAGAGGGGACCAGATCAACAAATCATACCACCCCTCCAGGAGAATTACGCTGATGATGGGGAGGAAGTAATCGAGGAATTTGATGACACTCACATAAACCTCATGGGCGTTCATGATGATGAATCCATTTTCCTCACCCAGGAAGAGCACGAGATGTTCATTGTTTCATAAACAAAGGTAAATGAGGAAGCAAATAAAACAGAACAGGAGCCTTTCGAAAATGCTATTATGGAGGTACACAGGCAGTATAACTTGAGGATCAAGAAAGAAAATGACAACCCTCCAAAAAAGACTATTGAAACAAAGAAAGTAGTCGAAACTAAGAAAACCTCAGAGAACCCTCCCAAGAATATCCTTGAGAGAAATAATGTTGAAGCTTCCACACCAAAGTCTCCAAAGATTCTACAAAGAGAAAATCAGACTGAAGTTTCCTCAATTGGTCAAACAAGCCAACCAAGGATATATGGCCACATAATTCCAACAGATAAACCTAAAGTACATACCTTAAGTAAGGTCTCAACTACGTTCAGCCTTGAAGGGGAATTAGCTAAATTGAAAATTCCCATTCCCCTCTCGGAATTAATGAACAAAAATGCTTATAGGTCGCAAGTGATTAAATATTTAAACATCAAACCGGAAATAGGTACTAAGGCATTGGATGTGGGATCTGCAAATCATTCACACATAGTAAATCTTGCTCATGACTGACCAGAGCTCCTTTTTTTCCCTAAAGTAGATGATCAGACTGATAATGGAGTTGTCGTACCTTTTTAGATCAGCCTAAAAATCCATGACTTGATATTACACAAGGCTGTGTTGGATTCGAGTGCCTCTCACAACCTGATGTTGGAAGATTGGTTGTTGTCATTGATGTCAACCCTAGTCATGGGTTTTGGACCACAAGATTGATGAAGGTATTTGGACATGAAGGAAAATGCACATGTAGATACAAGACCCATGGATGGATAGTATACATCATGTTGTTTCCGGTGGTATGTGGCACATCATGTGGATCCTCATGGTTGAGGAGAAATGAATTTTTCAAGATGACAAAGTGAATTGAAGAAGGAAGTACATGTAGGCCCTGAAGATAATTAAAGAAAAGAATTACAATATAAGAAATTGTCAAGTCGGCCCTAATGTTAAAATGAAGTGACATAAATGGTATAAATAAATATAATTATACATTCATTTGATACACAAGTTGAATTTTAGAGGAAATCATAAGTAAAGAAGGCTGGATTTCAAGGGAGGATGAAGTGTTTTGGTGATGTGTTCTAAGGTATGCTATTTTCAGGTCATCTTACCATTTTTTATATAACTTGTTTTCTAGAATGCTTCATATGGTGAAATGGCTATGGTATTGAGAATACATATCAAGGTACCTGTGGTAAAAATTTCAGATCTTTATTCGATATAATTATGGAGATACACTCTGTGGAAGATAGGGTTTTTGACCAGTCCTGAAGTTAGTCAATAAACAGGTATTCTGGGTAAAACAGTCATAACTTCTTCATAGAGAATCCAAATGAAGTGGGACAAGTTGCATTGGAAATAGTACGGACTTTAGTTTCTTGTGTGCGAGTTTTAGAATCTGATGTTAAATATTGAGAGTGGGGCATTCTGTGCAAGTTCGGTCTCCTGAATAAACCACAATTGAACAAAGTCTACCATTCTCTCTATAACTTGTTTTTGGGTGGAAGGAAGGGGAAAGGATGGAGAGTTAAATCCTATCTTGATATTGGAGTACTGTATATTCCTCTTGGATGTTTATCCCTCCCTTTGCATTTGGAATTTGTAGCTACCTTTGGAAGTCATTACTTCCCTTGAACAATAACTATTGATTATTTCTCATATATTGTGCCTGATGTATTGTGGTGTATTGGTGTAACTCTTATACTATTGTTCATTTCTCATTGTATATAGTTGAATGGTTTAAGTATAAGTTGAAAAAGGTTTCAAATTGTACTTGATACTGATTCACCCCCTTCTCAGTATCAACAATCCTTCTCAGTATCAACACCTGATGCCTAAGGTAGTAATGGAAAAGTTGGGAATTGAAGTCACGAGACCATACAAGGATTTACATTCTTTTGATTCCAGCAAGGTTAAATTTATAGGCCTAATAAAAGACTTATGCATCACCCTAGCCCAAATTTCAGCCAAGAGTATGGTAATGGATATAGTAGTTGTGAACATTCCCCCAAAGTACGGTATGTTACTATCAAGGTCATGGGGAGCCAAGCTGAAAGGAACTCTGCAGCTAGATATGTCTTATGCTATTGTTCCAGCCTTTGGACAACAAAGAAGACTTTACAAGGAAACTTTGATGAAATACATGGTCAGTAGTCAAGAAAAACCTCATAATTACCCCCTGTACTCGTCCTACTTCGACCTGGATTCTTTCATCTTATACAATGATGGTGACCTGGAAGGACAAATTGCCCAGCTGGAAAGTAACACAACTGATCCAAAGGAAAATAAATAAATCATTAAGGCGAGGGAGGTCGAAACTGTGGAAAGCGAGGAATTGCCAGCAGATATTTGGAGCATGGACTTCAATGGTGCAGTGAGAAAAGAGGGAGTTGGAGCTGGAGTTTGGTTACATAATCACAGATCAAGGTATTCAGAGAACCATTACTAGAAACTGAATTTCCAATGCACTAACAATATAGGTGAGTACAAAGCTTTGATGCTCAGCCTGAAACTATTGAAGAAATTTGGTGCCAAGCAGATAATGGTAAGGGGTGATTCTAAATTGATTATCAAGAAAATCAAAGGTGAGTATGCAGCAAAACATACCAGAATTAGAGCCTATAGGAATGTTGTTTTGGACACTCTTAAATGTTTTACTGAGATTGATTTGCAGGTAATGCCTAGGGGACAAAATATATTCGCAGATGGGCTGGCCACATCAGCAACTACTTGTAAAATCCCTTTTCATCCCAATCGTAATTACACAGTAGAGGTAAAATGCAGACTAACCGCTCCTGACAACATCAGATATTGGCAAGTATTTGGAAATGACGATCAGATAGAAGATTTTCTACAATGTAAGAATAATTTCGAATGTACAAACATAGATTTAGAAAATGATGATGAATTTGTGAATAAATCTGTTTTTGAGAATGGTACTGTAAATAAAATAGATGCGAAAGAATTTAATGAAAATGAGGTAGATTAAGATATTCTACAATTGAAAAATAATGTGTTACCTAGAGGTTTAGTTCCATTAGAAGACTTGTTTGATTTTAATGATGTAGCCAAAAAACAAAAATTGAAGCTAGAAGTAAAGAGGTGGAAGATTGCAACATAGGAACAAAATAAAACTCCATAATGATAAAACTGTCTAAATCTTTGCCACCGGAGCAAAAAAGAAAATACATTGAACTTTTTAAGGAATACATAGATGTTTTTTCCTGGGGCTATGAGGACTTGAAATCCTATGACACAAGTATCATACAACATTGGATTCCCATAAAAGAAGAACACAAACCTTTCAAGCAGAAACTTAGGAGAATCAATCCCAAGTTACTTCCCCTGATAGAGAAAGAAATCAAAAAGATGTATGACGCTAAAATTCTAGTTCCCTTGAAATTCCCAACATGGGTTTCTAACCTAGTCCCTACTAGGAAGAAAACCGATGAGATCGGACTTTGCATAGATTTCAGAAATCTGAACAAAGTCTCTCTTAAAGACAATTACCCATTGCCCAAAATGGACCATATTTTGCAGAAGGTAGTTGGATCGAGTAGAATTTATTTATTTGACGGTTTTTCGGGTTACAACCAAGTTCTGGTTCATCCAAAAGATCAATAAAAGACAACATTCACCACACCTTGGGGAACCTTCATGTATGTTAAGATGCCTTTTCTCTTAATGAATGATGGTGCTACTTTCCAAAGGGCAATGGATATTTCTTTTGTGGACGAACTGGGAATATTTATAGTCATATACCTGGATGATGTGACTGCATACTCTCAGTCTGACGAAGAACATCTGCAACATCTCAGACGCATGTTTGCGAAATGTAGAAAATTCAGGATTTCATTAAATCCAAAGAATTCTTTGTTCGGATTGGAGGAAGGCAAGTTACTGGGACACATAATCTCCAAGGATGGAATCATAATTGATCCCAGTAGGATAGAAGAAATTTAGAAGGTAGAACATCCTAGGAACTTAAAAGAACTGCAATCATTCATAGGAAAAATAAATTTCCTTAGAAGGTTCATACCTAACTTAGCAGAACTTCTCATGAACATCACTAACATGTTCAAAAAGGACACAAAAATAAAATGGAACACCGAAGCCAAACAGTCTTTTGAACAGGTAAAGCATGCACTTACCCAAGCCCCAGTTCTGATCAGCCCATACTATTCCAAATATTTTTACCTTTTCTCTTTTGCATCAGAGCACACTATAGCAACAGTGTTGTTGTATAAAAACAGTGAAGGGTACAAGCAACCCATAGCATTTTTCAGAAAAGATTTAAGAGACGTTGCATTGAATTACAATATTATGGAGAAAAAAGCCTTCTCTCTGGTAAACGCTTTAAAGGATTTCAGAGTCTACATTCTCCATTGTCATACAATTGCATACATTCCAAACACAGTGGTAAAAGATATCCCAACTCAGGATAATCCAGATGGTAGAAGAGGGAAATGGATCGCGGCCATTCTGGAATATGAAATCAAAATAAAGCCTACTAAATTGATCAAAGGACAGGGTTTGGATAAACTAATGGAAGAATCAAATTGTAATGCTCTAGATATAAATTTCTTGGTTGCAGTTGATGAACAAGAAGAGCAGGCAACTCCAAAAGTAAAGGAGGTATTTTTAAATTCTCCCTAGTATGAAGACCTCATTTTTGTACTTCAAAACTTACAAGCTCCTCCTGGTCTAACTAAGACCAAAGCTAGATTTATCAAACTGAAAGCATTAAAATTTTGTATTCTAGAAGCTAATCTGTATTGGAAAGACCCTAGTGGTATTTTGCTTAATTTTCTGTTGGAAGACGAAGCTGACAAAGTTCTGCAGGAATTCCATGCAGGATATTGTAGAGGACATCTAAGCTGGAATACCACAGCTAACAAAATCTTACGAGTTTGTTTCTATTGGCCTACATTGTTTGTTGATGTTCATAACAGAGTTACGTCTTGTCATAAATGTCATATTTTCGAAGGTAAAAAGAAGTTGTTGCCTCTTCCCATGAAACCCATATCAGTTGAAGCCCCTTTCCAACAATGGGGTTTGGACTTTATTGGAGAAATAGACCCATCCTCTTCAGGCCAACACAAGTGGATCTTCACAGCCACGGACTATTTCACCAAATCGATCGAGGTTGTGACATCCAGGCAAGCAACTGACTCTGTTATCGTAAAAATTTTAGAAACCAATATCTTATCTCATTTTGGATGTCCCAGGAAAATTATAACTGACAAAGCAGCGACTTTCAGATCAAAAAAAATCATAGATTTTTGCAGCCAATACCACATTAATTTGGGACATTCCACAGCCTATTATCCCGAAGGAAATGGATTAGATGAGTCCTCAAACAAAAGTCTGGTGAATATCCTCAAGAAAACATTACAAGAAAACAAGAAGTCCTGGCATAATAAATTGGTTTTTGCACTATGGGCAGATAGACTAAGTAATAAAAGTGTTAGAATATGAAGGATTGTTCTCATTTTACCATTGAAAAAACAATTTTCACCCAACCATAGGCCGAAACCACCCTCCGATCACCTTGACCTTGACATGGAAGAATACTGGTAGCAATCAATAGCCAAGCAAGGCTAATGCACCAAGCAAGAATAGAAACCAAAGCTAATCAAATAGTCCCACCCAGAAAACTGGCGCAACACCTTCCCCAGAAACGTGCGCACAAAACTACCAACTGCAGTGCACACAACTGGCTCTCTGCAATTCTGAGAATGTGAATAATGAGAACTGGCACCCTGTATTTATAGTGGTTCTGACAGACTTACTGGGGCTGACTTCTCCTTCTGGGTACTAACTAATTCATATTAATTGTATTTCTACATCCAACATCTCGTCTAGGGTTTCTTTTACTTCTTTTCTTCCTTCCAGAATATTCTAATCTCGTCATAGGTCACAATAGAGGTTCATACCTCCCAAAGCTACCATAATATTAACACTCCCTACTAGCTAGGGAGGTATGGTCTTGAGCACAAACAGACCATTCAACTGGTAGTATCATGAGCACCATCATTATTATCCAACTGGATAATCTCCTATGACAACTGGTACAGTATCAATTGATATAACACACCTGTGTTTATCCATGGTAGTACGAAACTACTCAAACCGTGACACATAGTCACAAACAGTGGAGCAAATCCACCACAGTAGTATATCTCTATTGTCTAGAGACATGTACTCTCCATAATAATCATCTAATGCCAACCTGCATAGAAAAATATTGTTAAAATAGAATGAATCATCTAAGCCAATCTTTCACTCATGTCTGTGAGATATGAAAGCATATCTTCCCTTAGAGTAGAACAATGAGATATCTGTACTATTATTCTCAAGCAAGGAAGAATAACTGTCATGTCTTCTGAACCTGGAACATTCCCCACCCTGGGCCATTCCCCACCCTGGGCCATTCTTCCTACACTAATCAAGGTGCACCCTGAAGAGAATGTATAAACCCTAAGGAATGCATGTCCCTAATTGTTGAGCCTGGACCATTCCCCGCCCTGGGCCATTCCTCCTACACTAATAAAAGTGCACCATGGAGAGAATGTATAAACCCTAAGGAATGACTGTCTGGACTAGTTCCTCTTTTAACCACAAGAGGAAAAGACTGTCCTGTATCAACCTCCAAAATATACCATTCCTCATGTTAGCCACAATGAGAAATCGTTGTCTTGCGAGGTGGGCCAGTCTTCTTGAGTAACCCTCAAGAAGAAAGACTCCCTAGACCACTCCCCATGTTAACCACAATGGGAAGTCATTGTCTATGATACATCAGCAATCTGGACCATTTCCCATGTTAAACACAATGGGAAATTGTTGTCCATCAGAAATCTCAATCCACTTTCCGAATAGGAAAGAATCTATCCAATCTGGACTATTTTTCAATCACAAAGATAAATGTTTCAATAATATTTTTCAATAATATTTTTAAGTGCTCCCTCCTAACCTGTAGAGTCTTCCCTTTTAGCTAAGGGAGTTATTTCCACGATCCCCGTCTTCTCTCGGAAATATGCAAAATTTATTCTGGATAGAGGTTTTATCAGAATGTCTACTATCTTATCATCAGTGGGGATATACTCGAGATTTACCTCTCCTTCCTGGACTTTATCTTGAATAAAGTAGTATTTGATATCAATGTGTTTTGACCTTTCAAGAAACACAAGATGTTCTAATAATCTTATACAACTCTGATTATCACAATGTATTATGGTTGATTCTGGAATCTGATCAAATAAGTTGGAGATTAACTTCCTTAACCATATTGCTTCAGTGAATGCTTCACATGTTGTGATATACTCTGCTTTTGTTGTGCTGAGTGCGACAGACTTTTGTTTCCTGCTGCCCCAAGATATCATAGCGGAGCCTAAGCTGAAACACATACCTGAAGTTCTCTTTCTATCTTCTGCACGTCTTGCCCAATCTGAGTCTGTGAATCCCTGAAGATGTATATTGTTGGATGCGGTATATCTCAGACCATAGTTTATTGTTACACAAATATATATTAATACATGGTTTGCAACTATCCAATGCTCATGTCTTGGTTCCACCTGGAACTGGCATAGTGTATTCACGACAAAGCAAATGTTTGGTAGAGTATTTACCAAGTACATCAATGACCCAATTAGTTGTTGATATAGAGATGGAACTACTGGATTAGAATATGGAACTTTCACTTTTCTTATAAATGCATTCATAGGAGTGTCCATAGACTTACAATCCATCATTCCAAATTTTTGAAGGATCTTTATTGCGTACTTTCCTTGTCCAAGGAATACTTCACCATGCTTCTGCC
>SNQJ01S0140464.1:0-11613 GCA_010110895.2 Picea sitchensis | reverse complement strand
TTGTTTGGGGAGATCTAATTCAAGCAAGATTGGAAAGTGGTCCAAAAACTTGTTGCTTCCCACCCATGAGTGAACCCTTTGAATAGATTGCAGGAGATCTTCATGGATTAGAAACCTATGTAGGCTTTTGGCAATCCCATATGCACCTACTCTATTGTTAATCGAAATGGGCTTAACTTCCAATGGTTTGATGTCAATCAAGTGGGCTTCCTCCAAGTGGTTAAGGAAGAAATTGACCAAATTGTCTAGTTGTGCATTCTCTCCCCATATCTTAGAACGATGCATTCTAAATTTCAAATCCCCCACAAGAATAAATTCACTGATTTGTAGACATGAAACTGTAGAAGACGATCCAAAATGGGTTTCTTTTTGTCATACAAACCACAAAGATTTAGGATGATTGAAATATGCAAACCTCTAACGAATAATTATGTACAGAGACCTGAAGAAACATAAAAAGAGTTGATAAGGGACACTAAACAGTTCCATCCCCATAATAATCCCACTCGATAAATCTTCAGAATCACCCAACAAGAAATCCTAACCTCGCAACAAATTTGACAGTCTCGAAACTAAAGGAAATCTGTCCCCCATTGTTTCTTGAAGCAAGACAATATCCGACTGTTCCAACTCATTTAACCACTTTAGGGATAGTTTTTGGGCTAGGCACCACTAGCCCTCGCACATTAAGAGATAGGAACCTTCATTGTGGAACTGTGGAGGGGGGGCTGGCTTGCTCTAAGGGCCTCAATGATTGAATTTTGTCTCCCTTGATCGATTTCTTTTACTACATGCTCGTAGGCTAGTGTCAAGACAAATTTCCTGCGCTCTAACAGACCCACTGAATCCTTCAAAACATCCAAACCTAACTCTAACGGACCCTTAATTTAATCCTTCAAACATCCAAACCTGTAATCCATTGAGGGGTCTATATCGATACTATCAGTCCCTCCCCTTTGACACAGTTATAGGGGCCCCCTCTTCTTGAAGATCTCACTAGGGAGGCCGAGGAAAATTCAGTTCTAATGGAGGGGGATGAACGACAGTAAGGCTTGGAAATGTCGTTGAAGCTCCTGTAGGCTTTGGGGGACATCAAGGTTTGGAAGAATATGAGGTCTTGTGACTTGGGATTCCCTTTTCCTTGTCAGATAGGTAGCATTGGATGAACCCCCATCAAAAACAACATCAGACTGTAGTTCCAAATCGAAAAGTTGAGGAGAGGAGGAATTACTCAAGATTTCATGGTTTTTGGTCCCTATTCCATGGTATTTGTGAAGATGTTGGTACAAAGATGGAGAAAAGGATCCTCAAGTGGAAAAGTGAGGAGCGAAGCCATCCTCCTCGAGACCCAAAAGATTCCCTCGATTAATTGTATTGAGAAATCCCCAATCATAATTTTTTGAACATCACTCCCTTCACCAATAATCATTTCCAATCATTCTACCCTAGGCATTAAGAAGTAATATTCACGATCGGAATGAGGCTGAGAAACCTTCAAGACATGATAGGTCTCTTTCAATGCCTTCCTCCAAAATTTACATGTGAAGGATTTGGAACAATCTGCCAGTATATGACCATATTCGTGGCACTGAATGCATCTAAAGAGTACATGAACATAATCCAAGGGTTGAGAATTGAATTTTCACTATGTTAGGCTCAAGCATCAGATTTATTTCATTTGAAGTATGTACTTGAAAATAATAAATGCAACACCATACACAAGTGTACAACCAAGATCACAAGAAGAATTACCATGCATAAGAAAACAAGAAATATCCTAGGAAAGCCCTTCTCAAACAAGGTAAAAAACCCAACAATCCTTACAGCCTCTCAAAGAGAATATCCCCTATACACCATAGACCTTAGCACACAAGTAGAGGGTATTACTAAAACCCTATAACTCTAGTGCCTAAGAGAGGTGTGCACTTCAACCATAAGCATGTAATTTGCTGGAAATTTCCAAATGACAAGTGACAAGTGTGTGAGTGTGTTTTGAATGGTGTTAACCTCTATTTATACAAGATCAGACACAACAATAGGTGTGTCTATTGGCAATTTGGCACAACATGGCCGACCTCAACAACTCATAAAATAATTAATTATTACAATAAACATTAATTATCTTTCACATATTGTGGTGGGGTCGATTTATACCCTTTACATCAAAATTAGCGTTACAAGTAAATCTTACACTAAGACAATATAGCAAGAGATCCACAAGTCCACTAGTGCTTAGGCCACTAGATTATCAGCCCACCCGTGTTTCACCACAGGACGTTGTACTATTAGATCACTATCTCAACCGATTCCACACATGAGAATCATCCGAGTACCTTGTTATGTGATGGTTATATGGATGATCTTCTTGGTGACTAGGTGTGTCTCTCAACAATGAACTCAACCTCTGGGTGTATTCCTCCTAGAATCCACAAATCTCTTGGTTCTCCTGAACCTGAGATGCACCTCTCTCCTTAACTTTCAAGTCTAATTATTCATGATATTGAATTAGAATGCTTTACCTTCTCTTATAGCTGCCTGAAACTGAATTCCCTGTTGACCTACTTTTCTCTTCCTCACTTAGGCACTTGCTCTATTTTTATCTCTGATTGGCTTAAAATCTCATTTTTAATACTTCTTAGCTCAATGTCACTTTACGAACATAACACCAGTGACTGAAGTGACCTCTAGTATCCCTATTTACCCCTCACAGGATTTAACTCAAGCATAGTCTAACAAGGTTGTTTAGACTACTAAGCCCTCCTCTCCTGGCCCTATTTGGAAAGGGACATTATAGCCCTCCCTCCCCGAAATTGCTTGAGGACAAGCAATATCAATCCTGGGTGTTGCAATATATGCTCTCCCTCCCTTTTGGCATCCTCCACTGGAAGTCCCTCTATCTGACAAAGCACTCCCTGATAACATTGCTCCTCAATTTGCGCTCTCTTTGCTCTAGTACTTCTTCTGGCACTAGTTCCAACTGTCCATCCTCATCCAAAGGTGGAATCTTCTTTGAAGTGCTGATGAATTGTCCCACCGCCTTCTTAAGGCAAGAAACATGGAACATGTTATGAATCCGACTCCCTTCTAGAAGCTCTGTTTTGCAGGCAACCTCGCCTACCTTGTACATGATCCTATAAGGTCCATAGAATATAGGCTTGAGATTCTTGGCCCCACTCTTATTTAGAGATGATTGTATGTAGTGTTGTAGTATTAGGAATACCAAGTCCCCAACATCAAATCTATGTTCATCCCCGGTGTAATGTGTTCCGCACTATATTCACGATTCTACACCATTTGCAGGTTCCCTTTCAGTAATTTAAGAATCTCCTGACTCTCGCTGATCTAGTCCTTGGCATTGGGATCCCCACTCCTAAAACCAAGTCTATCAAAGTGGGATCATCATAACTATATAATTCTCGAAGGGTGTCATGCAAATGGACATGTGGAAGGTGGTGTTGTGCTAATTCTTCCTCTAGATGTATCCACCGACCCATATATTTTTTTATTGTCTCCGCCACATAGTTTTTCAAGTACCCTCAACCCACTTGTTACTATCTCTTCGCCCCATTTTTCAAGGGTGATAGATGGTGTTGGGTGTCGTTCTTTGTCCCTCACCAATATGGAACAAATCCGGCCTAGAACGCATCAATAAATCGTCATTCCTACCATTGACGGTATGTTCTCGATACAAACCATGGATTCCTCAAGACCCATGAAGAACAACTCACCACCAATTACGCTGAATTTGTCAAGATGGGTGCGTGGCGTGCAAACTTGGTCGGAATTTCAACCACTACATAGATGTGGTCCTTACCTCAACCTTGGTAGGTCTGCATGAAGTCCATATGTTCTTCCATTTTGTCAGTAATGGAAGGACTGAAGTAGTCCCGTTGGAATTGTATGCTCAATTTGTTCTGATGAAAAGTCACAAATTCACTGATGTACCTCATAACATATTGCTTGAGGCCCTTCCAAGAGAACTTCTCTGCACTGGTCTGTGAGGGTTTTGAAACCCTTGATGGTCTCTGCCAAAGGCAAACCACTGCTAAGCAAGATATTCTTTCTGAGCCTCAACCCGGTACTGGGTAAACTTTATTCCTAGAATATGATGCTGTCAATGACCCTGTATCTTTCCATCCTCAAACCGGCCATCCAAACTACAGGAAGTCCTTTTTGTTCTTGGAATATCTCCACTAACAAGTGATATTTGAATCCTCTCAAATCTCCATCAAAGAACGTGTCGTAGGTCTCCTCGATAGTGTATCAGCCATAATGTTCTTCTTCTCATTTGCATACTCTATGTCAAAGTCAAAATATTTCACTTTTTTCACCCATTTTTCTTGACGAATACTACATCCTTTGCTCAAGGAAATACTTTAAGCTGTTATGATCTGTTTTGACTACAAACTTGTTACCCACCAAATATATTCAACTTGGTCAAGGCATGCATGACGCCAACATTTACTTTTCATAAGTGGAGTACGTACTTCCTGAGTTGATCGAGATTCATTCTCTCTAACACAATGGTGGGTTGTCCTCCCAGACCAAATTGCCTCTCATGCCCCAAGGATGTACTAATTTCTATTATAAAATGACAAGCAGGAGTATGGTAATGCCAATACTTGGCATGTGCCCATGACTTCCTTAATGTGATCAAACGATTTTTGTGACTCATCAGACATAGATGAAGGTTTCTCCTCGTTTAATATGTAATTGGTGCGCCTAATTGAGAAAAACCCCTGACAAACCGTTGGTAATAGCTACACAAACAGATGAAGAAGTGAATGGACTGCTTCTAGGTATGATGTGTCCCATCACTAGCAATTCTGGCTTTATTCCCATCCTGAACCTCCGAGATGATGATGGCAGTTGTTAATGGGTTTATCCTCTCCTCCAACTCATAATGGTGTGCTCAAAACCCCCATTTGGTTCCTAGTGGACCTGAACTAAAACTCAAGCATGTTGCCCCAACAAGGTCTTGATCTCTATATGATAATGTTGTTGACCATATGAATTCCTTTGTGTAGTGATAAATCACTCAGTATGTTGCTACCTCCCATTCCTGAATATCCTCCATCCCTCTTTGGCAAAAGGCTTAGTCTTTGTGCCTCTATCACATGTGCCTCAAGACAATCCCTTCCCTGCCTCTCTAACTCCCATCTCTAGGGTTTGGTAGTTGGTGGTGATATTACCAAAGGTGATCAACCACTGGAATCTCTAACACCATTCCTGTCGTATGACAGGGTCAACTACATAAAATGTGTCTCTCATGATGTAGTTAACTAGCCTTATCTTCTAGACACTCCACTGTGTGGAAATCTTCTACCACAACATCAAACCTTCTTCATAAACTCCTTCCTGTCTAAAGTTCCTCCTCAACATCAATGAAGCAATCAATGAAGTTGTGGGTGGCTCCCACCATCTATCAGGACAATTACCCACTGCCCCCTAATAGTCCCTCTAATCGGGAGGGTGTCATACCTGGGAACAACAGAAAAGGTCGCTATGACTCCTCCCTCTGTTGGTGCGTCCTGCTCTATGTTTCCTTCTCATGAGGATGTGGCACTACTAGTGGTTGGGTCCCCTCACATGCCAGGCGGTCTTTGGGAGGCTGCCCTTTGCTCAGATGGATCCTCCTCTAAGCATAGTGGATCCACCTATCTTGTTCCTCCTCCCTCACTATCCATTAATCAGATGTCACACCTCAATATAATAATGTAGTGGATCTCTCTCTTTCCCATGCACATGTGGCCTTGGACCCAATGATCCTTGTTGTTGAAGCACAACTTCTTCCTTCTATAATCTCTTGCCTCGCCTCATTATCCAAATTCTCCAGGTTCTCCACTCTCTGAATGGCTTCATGTCTCAGTCCCTTCGTGGTATGAAGGGTTTGGAAAATGGTTTATTCTTCGACGGTGAGTCTGATATATCTCGAGTGCGTAAGAGAGATGGTATATTTCCAAGATGTGAGGCCCTATATACTTCACCCATCCACTAAGGGTCTCTGTGGAGCCACTCTAAGGAATAACATTATTAACCCGGCTCTAGGATATCTATCACATCAGAACCTCGTTGAAACTCTATGATGAATGCCTCTTAGGGTGTCTCATTCTGTCTCTAACCGAGCTAAGTCCCTAAGTGAATCTCCTGTATCCCTCCTGTCAAATCTATCCGTGAGTCTCTTTGTGAACTCTCTATATGAGGTGATGTGATCGCGACCTAGTCTCACCAGTCCATGATGCCACTAATAGTGTGTCTCACCCTCCATATGTAGGGGTAGTGAGGAAATTGATAACTCCATCTTGATCATCGGGTTGAGCTTGTAGTACGTGTGTATATTTTGTACGCAAGCTAAAGTGGCAGCATTTGGACGATCCTTCAAAAGAAAGTATGGTGAGTTTACAAACTTTCCAAATGAAATCAATGTTGGTGTCTCACGTTGCTGCTACTCCTCCCTCCGAGGCTCTTTAGCACTAGTCCTGAGTTCATAGTACTCTAATCGTGGTCATTTCCTGGATAAAAATTCATGGCCCAATGCTAATGAACCCTCCTCTATACCAGAATGTCCCACCCGAAAGTGGGCTACCGTGCTATAGGTTGTTGTAGCATCGCTGGGGCTGCGCTCTGGAAGCTAGGAAATAATGGCCCGAGAATTCTTCTTGAAGAAGTGTATGTGAGAGTAGGTGAATGGGGTATGTTATCATGCAATTTGTGCTTTCCCAAAGCCAAAGGTAAGTGAATACTAAATTGGCATAACAAAGAGAATGTCCCATCATTGTCACCTTAATAAGATCCCTCTTTCTATTTAGGAGTAGTACCTGAGACAGCCCCCAAAGGACTCCTAGGGGTTTGAGAAGGCTAAGGAAAAGTATTAATAAATTCCCACCCCTCTCACAAGTCACTCAATTCAAAAGGTTCTTAAGGTCTTTTAAGGGATGAAGCAAATAGTGAAATGGATTGTAACTTCCGAGAACAAGACAACAAGTAAAAATATTCTATTTGTAAGTACCATATGATGTTAGTGCTTCATAAAACCATATAATTTTGATCAAAATGAACAAGATGATATAAAATCTGAAGCAATATAAGTATTTATAACAACAATATATATATAGCAAAAACTACACAATTATGCCTCAATAATGCTCAAAAATGACAAGAAATGATAGCATAAATTTGACAAAATGATAGTAATTGTCGGCTAAATGATGACAATGTATAATGCTTTCTAAATATTGCTTTTAAGATGAATTTGTTGTTGTTATAAATGGTTGTAGAAATGTTTTGCAACAATAGCAGATTAGTTGGTAAGTTAGTCTAATCTAAAGCTAGAAATTGTTAGTAAAAATCGTAAGGTAGATGGTTTAAGAGTTTGTTTGGTCAATCAATCACTTGCAAGGTGTGAACTAGTTTTTAAGGTAATGGAGTCAAAGTTTGCAGGAAATTCTTAGAGGAAAAGAACAAATGATAATAGATGAAATAAATGAGGGGTAAGGATATTATGTTAAAACTAAGGCCTTATAACCTGTGCTCTAGAAGGAAAAAATGCTAGAAAGTAAGTAACCCTAGGCCCTAGCAATTTCCTTCTTTAGATCAAACTTGAAATAAAATATCTGAATATAATGAAGCAAATACTACTAGAGTGCTAGAAAGATAGGGCTCTAGTATATTCTTCAATGGAGGTGTCTTTTAGAAAAATCAAGTAGGTGAAAAATTATAACGAAAAGGACAATAACATAAAGCTTGTTCTCCTAGGGTTCTAAACTAGCAATTTCATAATATTAGAAATGAATAAGAAAATGAACCATAACCATTTAAATAAAATGAAAAATTTGCAAATTCACTTCCCTTCACTTCAAGAATAATCTGACACAAAACCCTAGTTGGAAGCATTCCCTTCCACCATGAAATAACAAAATACACCAAAAATAACCTCCAAGAAGTTTGTGCACTAGTTAATTTCAGCAAATCACCCTTAAAGAGGGACGAATTTGGGATCTCACACTTTTTGGTGAGTGAAAATGATGAAAATGAGTATTTTAACTCTATTTATATGTTGAATATCAATCTTTTTAATCAGAATTTTAGGTCACATAAAGCATTCTACACAGCCATGAGTAACAATCAAAAATCAATTTTTATATCAAATTAACAATTCAAAAAGCCCTAATTTGTGTTTAGGGATGATGTCATGCCCCCTCTTAGGGTGACGTTAGCCCCCATCATGGAAATCTAGGCCTCCAAAGTGAGATGTTAGGCCTCAAAAGACCTCAAAAACTGCCACACGTGCCAACAAAGCCATCCTCAAAACCCTAATAGGACGTCAGGGGCCTTCATGGGCCAATGTCATGGTGGGAGGGAAAGTCTCCCCTGGATCCAGGCCTGCCAAAGTGTCTCCGGTGAAATGTCATTTTCTCCGGTGCAAGCCTTTTGGTGTCTCTCTCTACCCTTGACAGGGACAACATGCACCTGGTGGGATGTTATCCCTATGGAGGTTCGGGAACTAATCATCTCCCATATGTACCTATCCGGCATGGTCTTGGCAAAGAAAACAAGTACGCTTCCATGGGATCAATAAGGTCATGTGGATCATATAAATGTCAATCATATATCAATAATCAAGTTACTCCAAACATGTGCATCAAACCCCCTTTACCTAGACAAATTCCCAGAGACGTTATGCAATTTGACAAGCTAGGGTTTGAGAGGGTCTCAGGATCGCCCCTATTGGGCTAGTCTTCCTTAGGTGTGGGGTGTTTCCTCGTGTGAATACAAATATAGGTCATGTAAATGCATGATATGTTTCCTTAACTACACCAAATATAGATCTGATGTTTATTTTTCAATAGTCAAGGTTGGCATGAAGATCATTCCATTTTTTAGCATTCAACCATAACCATAAATGTTGCAAAGAACCAAGATCACAAGAACACAAGAAGTATCCAAGGAAACCCTTCTCAGTCAAGGAAGAAAACCAATCCAAACCCTTTTCTATATTCTTCAAGAGAAAGCAAACTTCACGACCAAGAATACCTAGCACACAAGAGGGCGTTCAAACCCTAGAAGACTAGTAGTGCCTAAGAGAGGTGTGTGCACTTTCCTGCTAGGGTGTAATACTTGCTGAAATTTCCAAACTCAATGGAAAGATAAGGAGCCCTCAAAATGGGTAATGGGGAATTTACCTTACTCATACTAACTTTGAACCCGCCAAAAGTGTCTGTTGGAACAACATGGCCAACCTCACTAGATTTTAATATAATTAATATTAACCAAATTGGATTATCTTTTATATTAATTACTAGTCACATTAAAGTAGGGCCGACCTATACCATTTACACAATAACTAGGGTTGTTGTATGTCTCACTTCGGAACAATAATATATGGATCGGGACATACCCCACTAGTGCTCATCCACTAGGCACATCCATAGGGATGTCCATATCTCAACTCAATCGCGATTGGCACACAAGAACCATTTCCTTCACACGTTCAATTGCTCATTCACATGCACGCCCCACTCATCAGATTCTCTCTTTCCGTTGCATCACACATGAGAGTCATATGTGGAGTTTCTCACAATCACTAATTAGAGGAGGCTCTCATACATCATATTTCCATTTTCTCATGATTCTATGCACCCAACACTTTGGGATTTCACATGTTCACCTTATGCTTAGCCACATGCACATCCACCATAACTCAATGTATCACTTTCCCACTGGATAATCTTTTGGAGTTCTTCTCAACTCTCCTCAATGAGTAGTCATCTCTACTGCTCCATCTCCTGGCCTCAGATAGGAACTACACACCCTTCGTGGGCTTTCTCCTCAGGTTTGTAAGATGGAAAATATCTCACATGGTTGCAATGATCCACATCTCAACGGTTTGTTCATGTCTCAGAGTAACTACAATCATCAACATTTATATATAAATTCCTAATAAACATATATTTGGATGTAGGGTCTAATTTCCACATCTCTAATATGGCGATATGGATGTGTAGAGGAGAAGATACCCAACGATTCGATGTTGTATTGGTACATGTACATACCAGTGTGGCACCCTGATGATAATTATGTCGAGTTTACATGGAAGGCTATAACCTATAGGGTGATTCCTATGATGCCTTTCAAACAATAAATGCATGATATTGTTTCAATATTGACTTGACCTATGCCTATGGAAAACAAGAAACAAACAAATACCTGAGGGAGCAAGGTAAACATAATAGAAAACTTCCATCTTTTTGGCTAACAATTCAGGTAAAATTTGGTAGAAAATTGGGTCTCTCTCATAGTTTTACTTGGTCAAAGATCCGAATGTTGAGGTTTTCCACTGAAAGCTTCGAACGACATCACAGGAGATCAAATCAAATTTAGATTTGTTTAAAAGAATTTGGGATTCCAAACATAATGGAATTTTTAGGAATGGATATATGTTGTTGTGTCTAGACTCTGATCATATTGCTTCTTCAAGGATGTGACCACCTGGATTTAACAACACATGTATGATTTTTTGTTGCATTAATCAACTTATCACAATGAATTTATCAATAGAATACTCCACTGGATGGTTTGTGAAAACACATTCTTTTAAAAAAATTACGTTAAAGAGCATGAGTCAATGAATTTTCATATCACATACAATTGTAATTAAGCTTGATTGTAATTGAGTTTAAATGTAATTGTGATAAGGAATTTTTTGACAACTTTTAAAAGAGGCAAGTTAGTTTGATCAACAAAATCCTTATCAATCTTTGAAAATGGAGTTATAATAACACAAATGATTAAACATTATATGTTTTTTTGGTTTAATTGTAATTGTGCTAATCAAACATACAAACGTTTGGAAACTTCTACAAGAAGTGAGTTGTTTGGGATCGACAAGATTCATACGAATCTCGTAGAAGGGAGACAAAATAACATAAATTATGAGAGATCAATTTTTTTTTGTCTAAATGTTATATTATTAAATTCCATCATAAATTTAATTTCAAGGTTTTATTATAAAATTTAACCACACAACCAAAAACTTAATTTAAAGTTCTATTATCGAATTCGACTTATTGCCTCTCAAACCATCACTTTAAGTGGAAAATCCTTAAATTACAAGTAAAACCCTAGGGACAATGGAGAAGGGTTATCCATTGTCACAATAATAACTTTTTCACCATCTTTAGGCAAGTTCTCCTGCAGAACAAGGGGATCTCTAAACAACTACGTTTGTTGTAGACTGCTATGAAGGAAGGAGATGAGCAGGTCAGGGACTTGAAGGACTTAGTTGCAGCCTAGGAACCTCAGCCACACACAATGAAGAGAGATGGAAGGACTCAACCAGAATTGTGTAAGGGTTGCAGAGGCATAGGATGGTTTAAGACTTGGACATGAAAACTAGGGTTTCAACAATGTCTTGTAAGTGTATTTGGTATTTTCCTTTATGTAAAATTTGGCCATTGTGCCTAGTATGGGAGCCCATTGTTCTAGGTGTAAGAAGAAGTTATTTGGGCTTGAAATTCTTGTGTAATGTGTATGATCTATTTGTTGTTGTGATAAGTAGTTAGGCATCTTAGTGTGTTTATGTTTACAGTTCAAATTGTAAAATTTGTGTATACT
>SNQJ01S0140460.1:44169-69214 GCA_010110895.2 Picea sitchensis | reverse complement strand
CTAACCCAATGACCTGGATTAGTCCAAAACCCTAATTCCTTAACCGGAAATAGAAAACCATAGGAAAAAAACCATGTGCTGAAAAAACCACCTAAATTTCATGTGGTCCCGGAAATATGTCGTCCCAGTGCGAAAACATTTTTCGGGGACGCTGCCCTCGAACCCCCGCGCAGGGGGCTCCGCCCCCCTATACCCCCCTTTTACCCCCCTGCGTTTCCGGTGAAAACACTCAGACACTACTACTCGTGCAAAGAATACAACACATACCCAACAGAAGAGGCAGGTTGTCAGGCCTGTGATCAGCTCTGTTAAGGTGAGAGAGTCTGCTAGGAAGTGGTTTTCTCCCAGAGAAATTCTAGCACCAGCTATGAAGATCTGAGAATTCCTGATCTAGTCTGCTGCTGAGACCCATAGAGGGAGGTGAAGTACCGATGGACTATTCTTGTGAAGGTGTATACTCCCGGGTGGAACATACATGTGGGGAATGAGAGTCCATGAGTAGTCGGCGTAAGAAGGCTCCTGGAGAGAATCCTTCCGGTTTCTTTGTGCAGTTTTCCTATAACCTCAGCCTAGTCTAGGATTCCCTTGCCTTGGGTAGAGATTAGTCCTAGCTCGAGGGTGACCCACTGCTGAGCGTGATGAGCAGCGTGGTCTAAGGTTGGGAGGTTCATGGAAGGTCTGCATGTGGTTGGTAGAGTTACTATAGTTTCTAAGATAAGTATCATTATGTATTTTAATTTCAACCAAAATGAATGTATGTGATGCTTGTAATATTATCATGTATTCCGTTGCAATGATATTTATTGTTAATTCCATTATTTCTAAATGTTAGCAGTAATCTTGTGATTACTCTGTATTGTTTGGTTAAAGGAGTTAATTTGGTTTAATATGCATGTTATATATATAAGTATGTGAATGTTTCTGTGTAGTAGTGTTGCCCAACAGTGGGGTTGATGGCCGGGGACGTTACAACTCATGCAACCAAGGAAGATATATAGTTACTATAGCACCCTTGCTTCCCCCAGTTTGCAAATATAACTATAATTGGCCAAGAGACTATGGTGGATTAAATATGTGTGAATGTTTGATTTGATGAACCTTTGTATAAAAGGGTCAATGCATGAATTTTATGTTATTAATAGAAAATGGTTATGTGTCGCACAACTATTGAAAGGGGGAAGTTTTCCAAGATAGACCATGGATGCTATGAGAGAGATGGTGAGGGAAACCAAGAATGGTTGAGATGACCCTCACCAAACCAATACTTACTGGATGTAATTTCTCAGCAGTTCTCTGACCTAGAAATGCATTACCAGTCAGGTTGGTAGTTGGAAGGCCCTCGTCAAGAGTTAATGAGGAGATGGGGTAGGGTACCCATCTGTAAGGCTACCAAGCCTGGCCATGATTTGGGGATTCATACCCATGTAAATTTGCCGAGGAAGGCAATAAAGGAATTAATTCGGGGGGACAGAGGCAGATCGACAAGGAAGCATAGTAGAGAAAATAATCTCAAGAAGAGAAGAGAGCATGGTTTGACTCTGGAGTTGAGAAGAAAATAGAGGAGCAAGCTCATTTTGGTTGTAAGAGGACATGGGTAGGGTTTCACTACAAGCTGATAAACGAGGCTAATGAGTGACTGAGGAAGTGCTCATGCATACCTCCTTTCTTGGAGTAGATAAAACTGGTTTCCAAGTTCCCATGGGAGGAGGAGAGTAACCTTTGTCCCTGACTGTCGTGGAGCAAGGAGGAAGAATCTCTCTCAAAAAATCATGGTATAGCTCAGGGGTGGCCAATGGTAAATATGTCAGGAGAAGTTGTGCCTATGGTTGGGCGGAAACATGCATCCCTTTCAACAATCACCTCACATTGTTCGATTCTAATAAGTATTTTCATACTCTCGGTAATACATTGGATGTGATGATTGAATGTCTGTGTTTATGGTTATGTCTTGCAATGTTTGAACAATTATTATAAATTCTCATTTTATTCTCTAAACTGCTATATTTACATGGTCTTCAATTTATGTCAGTTTAGCCACTAGAGAGTTATGGTATGTGAATCCGCAGAAGAGTCGGGGTAGGATTAAATGAAATGTCTGAGTACTGCCTACCTTTTGAGTTTACCTTAGTGGGAATGTTGATTTAAAATTTGTGGGAGAAGGGAATTTCCTTCAGACCTTCCACCCATGTGACCGAGGGCTCATACCCATGGCCTTAATCAAGTCTTGACTAAGAGATGAGTGTATATCGGAACCTTAATATGATCCCATATGACCTAGGGTTGGAAACCCCTCGCTAAGCCCGAAAGAAGTGAAGCTTCTTTGGCTTCGACACTTCAGGACTTATGACTCCACAACTCTCGAAAACAGTCGAAGGTCAGAGTCACGAATTGATGAGGGTCATGGATCTAGGAATTCAGTGGATATCTCTCTCAACCATTAGATCGGATTTAGGAAGGGGTAGTGTTAAGTACTTCAACAAGGTTCCACTTTAGGAGAATAGGGGTGGTCTAGCACCAAAAATCCTGAATGTCGGAGTCACGAAGTTAATTTGGACCGTTGAGAATAGAGGGACGCGTGTCCACAGATAAATGACTATCCGAAAGTTTGGGTATTCGATGGTATCAATGTGAAGACATAGGGATTTGTACAAGCCGGAGTAAATCCTGGCCATGAATGCTAGGTGCACGTGGCGATAGATCGGGCATGGTTCGAAGATTCAGAACTCTGGAAGGAAGCTGGAATTTGCACGTCTAACTTCCGAATGTTGAACTTACGAAGTGACATGGATCATCGATCTAAGCACTCCGTTGAGAACCCCTCTTAACCGCCCAACCAACCGGGAAAGCGTCGTGGAGAAACACGTGGCCCCCTCTTGTCCCCTATCAAATGTTGTCTATTGGACTAGAGCTGTAGGATGAGAGGCTACGTGGAAGGAGATACTATAGTCCAGAGACTTGGTACTCTAGAGGAAATAGGCCAAGAGTCTTCAAAGCGTGAAAACTATTGAAGTCACGAAGGACGAAGTGAATCTCAATCGTTGACAGGTAGAGGACACATGGTGCTAGATTCAAGAGTCCATAGACATTTCTCTTCGGGGGATTTGCGATGTGAGGATTTGGTAAGCTATGAAGCCTAGAGTTGTGAAGTAATGAGATCCATGGATCTATGGATCTACATGGACATACCTCAACCATGAGATTTGAAAGAACTTAGAAGGTCGTATGTTTGGGGCTGACGTGGCTCACTGATGTCATATGGGGTGACGTGGACGCACAACTAAGGTGCCACGTGTCATCGGGATATGGATGATTTACATACCCCTTATTCCTATTAGAGAATGACACGTGTCACCCCTTAATGAGGACATGTGTCACCCCTGGCCCTTGCCATGTATTAGCCTCTCGTTTGTGGTCGCCTGGCTGACGTGGTGGGTGATGCAACCGAGACTCCAGGATTCTGGGACTTTGGGAGTTCAAGAGATTTGTGGCATAGTATAGTAGAGGGATGTTTAACATTGATCGCCAATCGTCGAATGTTCAACCTCAATTTCGAATGTTGAATGTCAAAAAAGGGACGCTCAATGTCGATCACCGAACGTCGAATGTCGATTGTCGAATGGCCAAGGCCATGTGGAGATATTTTAGGAATTTGGGGAGTAAGCATGCAGTAAGAAAATGGATGTTTAGCGTGAAACGCCAAAGACCCCAACTAATAATGCCAAAATAACTTTAGGAGGCAATAAATTGCAAACCAAAACTCATATTTTAGTGTGGTGGCGACCGTTAGAAAGATTGTGGCGAGCAGTAGCCATTGGAGATCCAAGAATTAGGATTTGAGATAGTTAGGAAAAGAAAAATTATGATGTACCTCCCCTTAAAAGAGTATTTAGGGGTCAGGTGTGTTACAAATTGATATCAGAGCATGGAAACAACACTTGGCCTGCTTGGGCTCATGCACGAGTTGCACAAAAATATCATTAGAGAACTTTATGGTGTAACACCCTACCTTACCCCCCTTCTATAAGAAACTTGTCTGAACCTCTACTGAAGAGAGGAAAGAAACCTTCTATGGTTGATATATTTTTTGGAAGTCTGCATTGTATGTTGCTAATGTGTCCAAATAAAGAAGTTGATTTCACTTTGAAATGATATGTGTTGTTCATGAATTGGTGGATTAGTAACTAACATAAAATGTTTTATCAACACTCAAGCAGTCCATGAACAACAAGAAGAATATAACATAATGGATGGTGACACACCATGATTTGGGGGAGAACTCCCACAATAGAGAGGAATAATATGATGTAGGGAGGGCAGTGGAAACCCCTCAATATTTGGCCGAAACAGTAAAGCCTCATGGCATAATTACAAAGTTTTAAGGCCGACAATGAAAGGCTAATGAAGGAGTAGGAAAGCATAATGAAATTAATGCAGTCCTACTGCAAAGTATATCAAATATACAAAGGAAACTGCAACATGGTCCATCTTTCGGTCATGTGGACATGCATTTTACCAAGAAAACTCAAAGTCCACCTAAGATACAAAATCATGGTTTGGAAAGTGGCCACACCAGGAGGAGCACCTCAAGGAAGGCCCAACATGGGGCCAAGAGACATTCACCAAATATTCCTCTGAGGAGACTGGAAACTCTAAAGAATATTCTAGTGGAAAAACTAGTTCCCATTCTTTGACGAGAGGAAATAAGAGGAAACATTCCAAGATTCATGACCCTGCAGAGTTCAAGAAATCCAAGCCACCCACCTTCGATGGAGAGATTAAGAAGGGGGAAGAAGCAGAAGTTTGGCTACTCGGCTTGAAGAAGTACTTCAGATTCCATGACTACTCTGAAAACTTAAAGGCTCAGATAACCATTTTCAACCTGAATGGGAAAGCTTCCATTTGGTGGGAGGACCTTAGGAATGTGAAATGAATCCATGAGAAGTACTTGTCATGGAAACAATTCGACAAATACTTCAAGAAGAAGTATATGTTAGAAAATTACTTTGATGGGAAGACCAAGGAGTTCTATGAACTCAAGCTGGGACAACTCACCATAGATGAATATATCAACAAATTTCTCGACTGATGAGGTATGTGCCCTACATAAAGGATGAAAAAGTAAAGATGCAACGATTTATTATTGGATTACCTCAGTCCTACTAGGACATAATTGAGCTTGATGAGTTAAATACTTTAGAAGATACTATTCTAAAGGAAAGGTATTGCTATGAGAAATTCAAGAATAAGAAAAAACCCCATGAATTCTGGAAGAAGAAAAACAATTCAGGATTCAAGAAGAAGGGGTTTAAATCCTTGAGATTTAAGAACCATGGGAAGACCTCTAGGATGACCCTTCCTACCATAAGTGTGTATCAACAAAAATTTCCATCCTAGAGTGGAAATAAACCATTCAGAGTAGTTCCAAGTAAGATTGATAACCCAAAGAGAGAAGCCTTTAAATGTTGGGGTTGTGGAGAGGAACATCTATTGAGGGATTGTCCACATAAGAAACCGAACAATAAGAGGGTCTACAACGTCCAAGCGGTTACCACAGTCAATGATGTGGCTAGGAGCATGCCACAAATTTATGCAGCCTTGGATAATAAACAAGATCAATAACAAGCTTCAGTGGTGGAGATGGAAGGTACAATTGCCAACTATCATGTTTCCATTTTAATTGACCCTGGTTCTAATTTGAGTTATGTTTCCCCTCAAACTGTCGAGAAATGTAAATTGCAACGAGATAAACCTGTTAACTCATGGCTGGTACAAATAGCCACTAGAACCAAAAGAAAAGTAACAGAAGTCGTACCAACATGCCAATTTGTTATAAGTAGATTGCCCACCCAAGCGAACCTAAACATACTTCCTTTAGGATCTTATGACCTTCTGATTGGCATGTACTGGTTGGCTTCCCATAAAACCAAGTTGGACTGTTACAGTAAAAATTTGGAGTGTGAAAATGAAGAAGGAACAAGGGTAACCTTACAAGGGATTCAAAATTCTGTCTCAGTGAGACAAATATCAACCCTCCAAGTGAAGAAGTATTGCAGAAAGGGATGTCCCTTGTATGCAATACAAGTGTTGAATTCTGTTGAGAACAACAAACCCATCCTAGAGGACCATTCCATATTAAGAGAATATAAAGATGTATTCCCAAAAGAGGTTCTAGGTCTACCTCCAAGAAGGGATATTGAATTTTCAATAGAACTTGTACCCGGAGAAGTGCCAATGTCTAGAACGCCCTATAGAATGAGTACACCAGATCTAGTTGAGCTCAAACTAAAACTGAAGGAGATGTGGGACAAATGACACATTTGGCCTAGTGTGTCTCCATGGGGAGCACCAGCCTTGTTTGTGAAAAATAAAGATGACACAATTAGACTATGCATAGATTATAGACAACTCAATAAGATGACCATCAAGAATACGTATCCCTTTCCAAGGATAGATGACTTGTTTGGCCAATTAGGATACAATCTTCTCCAAGATTCACTTGAGGTATAGATACCATTAGGTTTGAATTAAAGATAAATACATCCACAATATAATATTTAGGGAAAGATATAGTCACTATGAATTTGTGGTGGTGCCATTTGGGCTTACCAATGCACCAACCACTTTTATGTGCTTAATGAATAACATACTCAAAAAGTTATTGGATAGGTTTGTGTTGGTTTTCATTGATGATATCCTATTATATTCTACTAATATGGAAGAACACGAAGAACATCTCAAGCTATTACTCCAAGTACTAAGAGAACATTATCTCTATGCTAAGCTTAGTAAGTGTGACTTTTTCCAGAAACAAGTCCATTACTTAGGCCATTTTATTTCTGAGCAAGGAGTGGCAGTTGATCTTGAAAATATTAAAACCATCATGGATTGGCCTACCCCAAAGGATGTATATGATATCATATCCTTTATGGGCCTAGCAGGATACTATAGGAGATTCATAAATGGATACTCTAAGATTGGTTTCCCAATCACCTCCCTTCATAAAAAGGGGGTTAAATTCATTTGGACATCAGAATGTGAAAAGAGATTTCAAGAGCTGAAACACCTTCTAATCAATGCACTTGTGATGAATATTTCAGACTCAAACAAGGACTTCCTTGTGTGTACATATGCATGCAAGGAAGGGCTCAAAGGATTCCTTATGAAACAAGGACATGTGATTTGCTACGAATCTAGAAAATTGAATGAGCATGAAGTCAATTATCTGACCCATGATGTGGAATTGCCTGCCATAGTGCACACTTTAAAAATACAAAGGCATAACCTCTTAGGTAGAAGATTTGTGCTTATGACAGACCATAGTGGGTTGAGATATTTGTTCGACCAACCAAAACTCAATGTTAGACAAGCTAGGTGGATGGCTCTCCTTAGTGAGTTTGATTTTGAAATAAAACATATCAAAGGAAAGGATACTAGGGTGGATGATTCCCTTAGTAGAAGTATGAAAGTAGTTCACTTGGAAGTTGTAAGTGCCAATGAATCAAACATCAAGGAGAGGGTCAAAACTGCACAAGAAACAGATGCATTTTTCAATACCGTGACATCATACTTAAAGCAAGAGCCCACAGGGCTGAAGTATGAAGGCTATCCAATGCTTGATGATGGCCTGCTAACTTACAAGGGAATATTGTATATTCCAAACTATGACTAATTGAATAGGTTCTTAATGGATTAACTACACAAAAGACCATATACTGGTCATCTTGGTTATCAGAAAATGATCATGGCCACTAGGAAACTATTTTATTGGCCTGGAATGAAAAAGGACATAGTTGATTATTTAGCTAAGTGTCTAGAATGTCAGCAAGTCAAGGCAGATCACTGACATCCAATAGGGTTGCTTCATCCCCTACCAATTCCCGAATGGAAATGGGAAACCATCTCCATGGATTTCATCACAAGGTTACCAAAATCAACCAAACAAAACGACGCCATCATGGTAGTTGTGGAAAAAATGAGCAAGGATGCTCACTTCATTCTCATCAAGTCAACTTGCAAGGCAATATATATTGTGAGTAATTTCATGAAAGAGATATTTAGACTGCATGGCATGCCTAAGTAAATTATATCTGACAGAGATACAAAATTTACTTCAAACTTTTGGAAATTTCTGTTTGCTGGATTTGAAAAAAAATTGCTCTTTAGTACAGCCTATCACTCTCAAGCTGATGGGAAGATAGAGAGGGTAAACCAAGTGTTATAAGACATGCTGAGGATGCATGTAATTCATCAACCCAAGAAGTGGGAGGACTACCTACCAATGGTAGATTTTTCCTACAACAATGGCTATCAAGAGTCATTAAAAATGAGCCCTTTTGAAGCCCTCTATGGAAGACAATGCAACATTCCAATCAGATGGAACAACCCAATAGACAGAGTTACAATCAGGTTGGATATTCTAAAGGAAATGGAACAACAAGTAAATTAAATTAGACAAAATATGAAAATACCCAAATTAGACAAACATGAAAATATCCCAGAAAGACGTAAGAGTTATGCGTATATAGAAAAAGAACTCCAGAGAATTCAAAGCAGGGGATCATTTGTATCTCGAGTTAGACCTAGGAGAAGCTCTTTGAGGATGGTAGCTTGTGTCAAGATGACACCTTGGTATTGTGGACCCTTTGAAGTTTTGTATAGAGTGGTACCTGTATCCCATAGGATAGCACTTCCTCCCACAAGGAAGGCACAATGCTTCCATGTTTCATTATTAAAGAAATATGTACGATCTTCTAATCATATTATTGACTAGTCTATGATTCGTGTGGAACCCAGGAGACCGCCAAGGCCTCAATGGCTAATAGGATGAAGGAACCCCACTCGTGAACATAACCATTTCATAGGTGCAAGGGAAACACTTTGGCCCGCATGAGGCTACATGGGAAATGGAGAATACCATGAAACATATCCATTTTTGTTTACTTCTGTACATATAGAGCACATCGACAGATAGAACATCAAGGATGATGTTACTTTAAGGGGAGGTATTGCAAGACCCATGCTTACCCCAGCTTGTAAATATAACTATAACTATCCAAGAGGACCATGACGACTATATATGTGTGAGTGTTTGATTTGATGAACCTTGTATAAAAGGATCAATGTATGAATTTTTGTTATTAATAGAAAATAGATAAGTGTTTTTGTACAACTACTAAAAGGGGGGATTCTACCAAGATAGACCATGATGCTATTTTATAACCCCACTCTACATGCTTACCTGGCATCAGGCCATCTTAGATCCCTTCTTTTCCAAAGCACTGCTGAAAAACTCTTTAAAAAACCTCTTTTATAAAGGCCCACACGCCCTACTCCATTACTGCACGCATGTACACGCTAGCTGACCCAAAACAACCCGCGTGTACCTACAAAAGCACAAAAAAAGGAAAGTTGCCGACGAAACACATAGCTTTGGGTGAGTTAACTGAAACTCCCGAACATGCATGGCCGAGGGTTCGTCCAAATACCTAGCTTCTTCTAACCTATAAAAGAAGGATTAGGGGTCCCATTTGGAAGAGGAGAATATAGTGAAGAAACTCTGCCCAATTGCACATTCCCATTGTCCCAACCCTTTAGCCATCCTTGTGCAAAGACAGATACAGAGCAAAGAAGTTGGAGGACATTTGAAGAGGAGCCCAGGATCAGGTTCGCAGAGTGGTGGCCAGTCTCGACATTGTAAGTTGATTCATTAAAAGTAATAAAGAAATACTTTTCCCGTCCCACTTTATGAGTTCTTCATAGTTTAGTAAATATATGTTTGAATCTCTAACCCATTAGTCTGTAGGTAAAATGCATGTGTAGTTTGTTGCTTGTTTTGTATGAAGGTCAACCTTGGAAGGAGAGTTTCTAACAAGCAATCAAGCATGAAGAAGGATCGATATCGAATGCCCGAAACAAGGTATGTTGGTATAACCATGTATTTGCTGAAAAGAAATGGGGATTAAGTCTGGGGACGAAGGTAGAAAGTAGGTTTCTTTTGGTCATATCTGCATGCATAATATAACCCTATTTTCTAGTCTGTAAGGGTATTTCCCACTCACAACAACTATGAGAGATATGGTGAATGAAACCATGAATGGTTTAGATGACCCTCACCAAAACAATACTTACTGGATGTAATTTCTCAACAGTACTTTGACCCAGAAATGAATTACCAGTCAGGTTGGTAGTTGGAAGGCCCTTCTCAAGAGTTAACGAGGAGATGGGGAAGGGTACCCATCTGTAAGGCTTCCAAGCTTGACCACAAGTTGGGGATTCAGACCCATGCAACCTTGTTGAGGAAAGAAAGAAAGGAAGTAATTCGTGGGGACAGAGGTAGATCGAAAAGGAAGCAGAGTAGAGAAAACAATCTCAAGAAGAGAAGAGAGCGTGGTTTGAATCTGGAGTTGAGAGGAAAACATAGGAGCAAGCTCATTTTGGCTGTAAGAAGCCATGTGAATAGTTTCTCTACAAATTTATAAATGAGTCTGACGAGTGACTTAGGAAGTACTCATGCAGACCTCCTTTCTTGGAGTAGACAAAATTGATTTCCAAGTTCTTGTGGGAGGAGGAGAGTAACCTCCATCCCTGATTGTCATGAAGCAAGGAAAAAGAGTATCTCTCAGAGCATCATGGTCTAACTCGGGGGTGGCCAACGGTAAATCTCTCAGGAGTGGATGTGCCTATGGTTGGGTGGAAACAAGCACCCCTTTCAGTATTAGCCTCACATTTTCCAGTTCTGATAAGTATTTTCATACTCTGTGTAATACATTGGATGCGATGATTGAATGCCTGTGCTTATGGTTATGTCCTACAGTTTTTGAATAGCTATTAGAAATGTTCATTTTCTTCTGTAAACTGTTATATTTACATGGTCTTCGATTTACCTTAGTTTATCCACTAGAGAGTTATTGGATGTGAATCTGCAAAAGAGTCGGGGTAGGATTAAATGAAACGTCTAAGTCCTGTCGACCTTATGAATTTACCTTAGCTGGAATGTCGAGTTCAATTCTATGGGAGAAGGGCGTTTCCTTGAGACCTTCCACCCATGTGACTGAGGGATCATACCCATGGCCTTAATAAATTATTGACTAATATCCGAGTGTAGCTCGGAACCTCAATATGATCCCATATGACCCAGGGTTGGAAACCCCTCACTAAGCTCGAAAGGAGTGAAGCTTCTTTGGCTCTGAGACTTCAAGACTTATGACTCCACAACTCTCGAAAATAGCCAAAGGCTAGAGTCGCAAATTGATGAAGGCCGTGGGTTTGGGAATCTAGTGGATATGTCTCTCTATCGTTAGATAATATTTAGGAAGGGGTGGCGTTAAGTACTTCGACGGATTTCCACTTTGGGAGAATAGGGGTGGTATAGCACTGAAACTCTCAAATGACTTAGTCACAAAGTTAATCTGGACCGTTGAGAATAGAGGAACGCGTGTCCACAGATCAATGGATATCCAAAATTTTGGGTATTCGACGGTATCAATGTGAAGACAGAGGGACACTCGATTTTCCCCGGAGCTCTACAAGCCAGAGTAAATCCTGGCCATGAATTCTAGGTGCATGTGGTGATAGATCGGGTGTGGTTCAAAGATTCAGAACTTCGGGAGGAATATGGAAGTTGCACGCCTAACTCCTGAATGTTGAACTTACGAAGTGACATGGACCGTTGATCCTCGAATCCTTTAGGATCCCTCTCAACCGTCGATCTACGGACTTCGTTGAGAACCCCTCTTAACTACCCAACCAACCGGGAACGCTTCGTGGAGTGACATGTGGCCCCTTCTTGTCCCTTGTCAAATGTCCTCCATTGGACTAGAGCTATTGGATGAGAGGCTATGTGGCAGAAGATCCTATAGTCTAGAGACTTGGTACTCCAAAGGAACTTGGCCAAGAGTCTTCAAAGCATGAAAACTCCTGAAGTCATGAACGACGAAGTGAATCTCAACCATTGACAGGTAGAGGACACGTGGCGCAAGATTCGAGAGTCTGGAGACTTGGATCTTCGGGGGATTCGTGATGTGAGGAGTTGGTAAGCTCTAAATCCCATAGTTGTGAAGTAACTGGAGCCATGGATCTATGGATCTATGTGGATAGATCTCGACCATGAGATTTGAAAGAAGTTAGAAGGTCATATGTCTAGGGTTGATGTGGCTCACTGATGTCATCCAAGGTGATGTGGACCCGCAACTAAGGTGCCATGTGTCATCGATATATGGATGATTTACAGACCGCTTATGCCTATTAGAGAATGCCACATGTCACCCCCTAATGAGGACACATGTCACCCTTGGCCCTCACTACGTGTCAGCCTTTGGCTCGTGCCCTCCTGACCGACATGGTTGGTGATGTGATCAGAACTCTAGGAGTCCAGGACTTCAGGAGTTTAGAATATTTGGGGTGTAGTATAGTAGAGGGACATTCAACTTCGATCGTCGATCGCCGAACACCAAATGTTCAAACTTCAACCTCAACGTCGAATGCCGAACACCGAAAAAGGGACATTCAACATCGATCATCGAACTCCAAATGCCGACGTTCAACGTAGAACGCCAAATGTCGATCAATGAATGGCCAAGGCCACGTGGAGAGATTTCGGGACTTCGGGGAGTAAGCGTGCAGTAAGAAAAGGGGCGTTTAATGTCGAACGCTGAAGACCCCAACTAATAACGTCCGGATAACTTTGGGAGGAAATAACTTGCAAACCAAAATTAAGATTTTAGTGTAGTGGCGACAGTTAGAAAGCTCGTGGCGAGTAGTATCCAATGGAGATCCCAGAATTAGGATTTGAGATAGTTAGGAAAAAAAAATTATGATGTACCACCCCTTAAAAGAGTATTTAGGGGTCAGGTGTGTTACAATTACAAATATTGTGCTTAGGTATTGGGTTGGTACAACAAGCTGTAAGGATAGATTGTGACAGTTAGAGTGCAATCTTCTTGGTGAGGAACCCAACTTGTCATTCTAAGAAAAATCATATCAATGTCCAATACCATTTTTTTAAAGACATGGTTGAAGAGAAGAAAGTGCCATGAGTGTAGGTGGACACTTTGGAGAATGTTGCAGATTCATTAACAAAATATGTGAGCATTGAGAAGTTCTCTTGGTGTACATAATCAATGGGAATTTCGTCCTTGGATTGTTGATCGTGAAATTCTGCAACCATTGTATGCAAAGAAAACAACAAGTGGAATAATGTTGGGTATGTGTTATATTCTTTGCATGATTTTGGGTCCCCCTATTAGGGTTTTTGGGGGCAGAAACCCTGATTTTTTTTTTGGGTGGTCTTTTGCCTTTGGCAGGGGCATTTTTCTCATTTGGTGGTTTAGTGGTTCATGGTCTTTCAGCCCATGGTTTTCTAATTACAATTAGAGAATTAAGGTTGTAATATAATTCAGGTCAATGGATTAGGGGTTTTATATTATATTATAACAAAATGAAGTTGGATTATGAATAGAATTATAGGTGTGGCTCTAAAACAGGTTGTTAGTTTCCCCGGTTGGGTTTCTAGGGTAAATTTTTGTGTATATGTGTGATTGCAATTGTTTTCTTTTATGTGTTAAGAATATATGTGTGCATTTGATTATTGTAAAATGTTTAAAAATTATACAAAGGAGTTCAGGAATCTGGTATCCTTTTCATAAATGATGCTCCTTTGTATCCCAAAATGCTCCTAGACCCTCTCAAAGAATAAGTTTGTTACTTCTTGCCATTTAGTGGTATTTTTACAAGGAATTAATTTGCACATCTAACTAAATCTATCCACTACCATAAATATGTAGTCATTCTCCCACTTGGTTCTTAGAAAATCACCCATAAAGTCCATGGAGATAGTTTCTTGTGGCCTAGTAGGTACTAGGAATAAATTGTACAATCCTTTCTTTATAGTACTAGATTTACTAGTACAACAAAGTGTCCATCCTTTGATGAACCTAGGTACCTCTTCTTTCATTATGGGCAGTGCACATACCTTTACAAGTTGACCATTATTTCTTCAACACCAAAATGAGCCACTTTGGAGGTATGAACCTCTCCTATAATTTTTGTTCTTTCTCATTGAAGAACATAAAGCTTTCCTAACTTGTAGAAAAACCCATCTTGGAGAATGTAGTATTCCTTCTTGTTGCCTCCTTATTAAAGAGCTTGGCCTTGTAGATTTTGAAATGTCTTCTTGAAGTCCTCATATTTTGTGTATTCCTTATTACAAGCTTCATCAATGAAAGGATTCATGTGCATAAAAGTTATTGAAGTTGTAATTTTAGGTGTTCATGTTATTAATAGTGTATCTACTAGTGTGTTAGTACTACCTTTATTACATTTAATAATGAGATGAAATTGATACAAAGGTCCTATAAATTTTCATTGTCTTTCTCATTGAATCTTACACCATTCCTATGAGTATTGAAAAGGCTAATTATTAATGTGGATGATGCTCCCCTTTACCAATATATAGTTCTTCCACTTTTTAAAAACTGCACCAAGAAATAGAGTTCCAATGTGCGATAGTTTAGGGATGCTCCATGAAACAACTCAAAATTAAAATAGATCGGCTTACATCCTTGCATTAGGTTTTCTCCCATATCATACCCACTTTCATTTGTCTCTACTTCAAAGGTCTTATGAAATTTTTTGATTGGTGCTTTACTATTTTCTAGTGCTTCAAAATCCTTTTGTTGATTCTTTCACCATAAAAAATACTTTACTATAGTTGTTGAAGCATAAAGTGGTGTGACCACAACTAAAAATGAGCAAATGAACTTTTAAAGGTATCACGTTTTTCTCAAAATTATCGTTCTATAAAATTTGTAGGAGTTGTCCATTTGATGATGGCCTCCAACTTCACATGATCAATTGTGTTTTCTCCTCCACCTATCACATACCCCAAGTACATGAGGGATTTTTGGGAAAACTCAAATTTCTTAAGTTTTACCAACAATTGTTGTGTTATTAGTGTCTCTAACACCCACATCAAATGTGATATATGCTCTTCCCAAGTAGAGATAAAGATTAAAATATTGTCTAAGTACACCATTACAAATGAATTTAGATAAGGAAACAATATGCCATTCATGAAACAAATTAATGTACTCTACACATTACATAAACCTAAATTCACTGCCAACCATTCATATAGACCTTGTCTTTCTTTGAAGGCATTATTTTAGGTATGTTCCTCTTTGACTCACCCTAGATGTTATCTTAATTTGATATCCCATTTAGTGAATAAATTTTCATGTTGTAGTTCGTCTAACAAGTCATTGATCTTGGGAATAGATATTGTTCTTAAAAGCGATCTTATTAAGAGATATATAGTCGAAAGATTCTCCAACTTCCATCCCTTTTGGGTACTATGATGATGGGTGACCCACAAGGTGAAATACTCAATGCTATGAATTCCTTCTCTAGCAAGACCTACAATTGATTTTTTACTTCATGTGCTTCTAGTATGGGATACTTGTACAATTCCATGTTAGTAAATGGAGAGTCAAGAAACAACTGTATTTCATTCTCCACTTCCCTCTTAGGTGGAAAATCTTTAGGATCTTGGAACACTTTTTTGTATTCACATAGAAGCTTCTCCAATCGTTTTTTTTTTTTTTTTTTTTCTCTTTTGTGCATCCCTCAAAATATGATTTCACTTCAATTTATTTATCCCCTCACTAATTATATCTCAAGAAAAGTAGTACAAATTTCTCACTAAAGATAATTAGTTTCAAGTTTTCTTAATTGGTACTTACCATAAGATCTCAGATTTACCTTTGTGCACATATATGATGAAGGATTTTCCATCCTTGACTAGGAAGTATTGTTTTTCTCTCCAAATAGAGATAAAATCCCTCATATATAGGGGATTCCAAACACCACACACATCAAGTGGCATTACATCTACCTCCACCTCATCAATGTAATTTGTAATAATGGAAAATCTTATTTTTCACTATAGAGAAACTATCAACTCAACATCCTTATTCACTTTTTCTAATGGGTATGGATGGGGATGGTCATTCACTTCCAATCTAAGCTTACTCACCAATTCTTGTGCAATGAGGTTTTCTTGTGAACCAAAGTCAAATATATCATCCACCTATATCTTCTTGACTTGTGTCTTCATATGGAAGAGTTTTTTCATCTCCTTATCTTAATTGTGATGGAGATTGTTGGCACCCAAAGTTTTTGGTGAAGATCACACGCACATAAACAAAGTTGTGTGTGCTTATTCTAGTTTTGTGTGCATTCAAATAGTTGCATAGTAGGAAACAGGTGGCACGAACGTGCTGGATACAGTTTTGATAATGCATGCTAGTTCAAGTTCTGCTAATGCACGTCGGTCTGAGTTTTGTGTTGCACACCAGAAATTAAGAAGACACTTCATGCACACTAGAATCAAGAAAATAATATTTGGGAAATATTCCTGAATGATTACTTCAAGAAGCACAAGAGATCATGGAGAAATAAGGAGACAATATTGCAAAGTAGTTAAGATTGGCACAATTCCAAAGAGACTATGTGGGATGCATGTGGGTGACAGAAGCATGCAAGACTGATAGTTAGAGGAGCGAGTGGGGAAGAATTGAAAGTGATAGAATGCCATAGCCAAGAAGCAGATAAAAGGAAGCAACGATGACATACAAAAGGTTTTTGTTAGTATTCTAGCTATCCAACCAGTTATCCAATGTCGGTCGTTGTCCAGGTCTTTGATTTCTCTCTGAGCCTATGTTTTGTAATGTCTCTGGTTGTGAGTCTAGGTATGTAATATTTGCAGATTCTGAAAGAAAGTGCACGATACTATGTAATGTAATACTGGGAAAATGTATAAGAGAGCAGGGCTTTATTGCTGTTAATTGATGAGTTTCTTAATGTATGTATGTGAATGGTTTACCGAAGATACTAAATTTGAAGTGATTCTTGTCTCATACTGTGTTGATAATGTATCAAATGAATGTGTGTGATGTTGTTACATATTGTTAGTCACCAAGTATTTTGTAATGAATTGTATGAATGCCAACCTAGATGTATTCCTGTATAACTAGTCCTTCATCATCGACACAAGACTAGATGGTCTCTATGATTCTCATGGTGTCTCAAGTGCGACCTTCTTCAGTCTTTGTTTGAGGATTGATATGTCGATGCCTTGGTTTTTGTTTTGGTCAAGTCTGGATGAAATATGGGTCTTCAACCCCCCAACATTAAGAAGGATGCACACAAGCATAGTATAGAGCCAAAAAATGGTTCCATTGATGACCAACATAGATTGAAGGAATTTTCAAGGGTGGTCGTATGCAACTTCACTTTATGGAATCATCAACAGAAACCCCTTGAGTTGAGTACCATTGATTACAAAGTTCGTGCAACTGAGGCTGAGGTCACACAACAAAAGAGTGTCTTGGATTATTTCCCTCCCAGAAAGCACCAAGCTGCATTGGAAGTTATTGCATCCAAAACTAAGGATATTGTTGTCGTCTGGGATGAGAAAAAAACATCTCAGAGCTAATAACTACTATGACCGATAATGCCTTAATATTTTATACTCACTTGACAGACACACAGGTTGTTGTTTCCCCCTTGGTCAAGAATATGGAAACAATGGACTTGATAGACCCTCATGTCACAACAACCGATGTAGATGAGGTTGTTCATCTCACCCAGGATCTTCATGGAAACCTCAATGAGTTTGATAGCCAATTCAAGGAGTTCATTCAAGAAATCATAAAGATGGTTCCATCCATAACATCATTCACTCCATGAGGCATTTGGCTCAAGGATGAGCCAAATAATAGTGGTGGGGGTCTGTTGGCACCCAAAGTTTTGGGTAAAGATCATGCACATGCACAAACAAATTTGTGCATTCCTAATCCAGTTTTGTGTGCACTCAATCAATTGTGTAGTAGGTAATAAGAGGCACACGTGCACTAGCTAAAGTTTTTCTAATGCATGCTAGTTCAAGGTTTTCCAATGTGCATTGGTTCAAGTTTTTTGATGCACACTAGAAATTAAGAAGACACCACATGCACGCTAGAATCAAGAAAATAATATTTGGGAAATATTATAGAATGATTACTTAAGGAATCATGAGAGATCGTGGAGCAGTAAGGAGATGAGTTGGAAAAGTAGTTAAGATTGCCACAATTCCAAAGAGTCTACGTGGAATGCATGCGGGTGATAGAAGTGTGCGGGAATGGAAGTCAGAGGAATGAGTGGGGAAGAATTGAAAGTGACAAAGATCTAGTGTTGAGAAGTAGATAGAAGGAAGAAACAATGAAACAAAGAACGATGTTGTTAGTATTCTATCTATCCAACTGTTTAGATAGTGTTGGTCATTGTCCAAGTCCTTAGGATCTCTCTGAGCCTATGTTTTCTAATGTCTTTGGCTATGAGTCTAGATCTATAATATCTATATAGTCTGAAAGAAAGCACACAATGCTATGTAATTTAATACTGGGAAAATGTATAAGAGATAAGGGCTATGTTTTTGTCAATTGACGAGCTTCTTAATGTATGTATGTGAATGGTTGAATGAAGATAGTAAATATGCATTGATTCTTGTCTTATGATGTGTTGATAATGTATCAAATGAATGTGTGTTTTTTTGTTACATATTTTTAGTCACTAAGTAGTTTACAATGAATTGTATAAATGCCAACCTGGATGGATTCTTGTATAACTAGTCCTTCATCACCGACAAAAGACCAGATGGTCTTTGTGATTCTCATGGCATCTTGGGTGAGACCTTATTCAGTCTTTGGTTGAGGATTGATATGATAATGCCTTGGGGTTTTTGTTGGTCAACTCTGGACAAACCTTGGATCCTCAACCCCCCAACATTAAGAAAGACATGCACAAGAATAGTATAGATCCAACAAATATATGTCATGTTCACCTCCTACATTGTGATATAGGAAATATTTTTATCTACATATGGGTTATTCTCTATTTGATTCCTTGGGTCCATGATTTGCATGTTCTTATTCTTGCATTGTTCCTTATTACGATTCTTTGGATTCAACTCAAGATTTATCTTTCAACATTTTTATTTAGTGTTACCATCTATTCTCATATAATATTGGTCACACTAGTTATTTGGATCCTTCCATTCATGCATAGTGGTGCTAGTCTTCTTACCTTTCCATTTCCACTTCTTATTTCCCTCCTTGGAAGATCCATTCTAGTATATCTATTTTGATCCACTTGGTTTTCCTTTCTTCTTATCCATGTCTAGGTATTTTTCTTGCACATTAGCTTCATCAATGGACATAGGCTTGAAGAGCACCACTTTCCTTTTTCAGTCATTGAGTAGACCACCCAAATAGTTGATGACAACATCCAAGTTCTTGGGAGATAATCCCAATTGAATGGATTATTTTATAATGAACCTAGTCTAAGTGTATTCTTTTACAATTTTGCCCTGTCTTTGTTAGTAGTAGTGCCATTGAACCCTTTGGTCCTCTCCAATGTAAATGGGATAAAATAGGGGATTCATAAGGTCTTGAAGATATTCCATTTCTTTGCTCAACAAACCCTTATGGATCTTCTTCCCTTTCAATAATATTCATTGCAGGTAGAAAGAGTCCAAGACCATTGGTTTCCATTTATGAAAAACTTGGAGGAGTAACACTTGGCTCCAACTATCCATGAGAAACAATAATAAGGTTGTAGGTGTTGTATTCTTTTCGTCACTTGAATGAGAAAAAGAGGGACACCTACAAGTCCAATTGGGTCAGCTGAGCAGGACAAAAGTTAGTGCAAGAGTTAGACACATCAAGCACAAGAAATAAATAAACAACTAAACTAATAACAACTAAAGAAATGAAACTACAATGCATAAGGAAATTAGAACCAAAATAAATCACACAATTGACCAATAGTCATGCCACCAATGGATAGATTCTATTAGTGTGAAAACACCAGAGAGAAAGGGATACTTATGGGTCCCCTATTCCTCCAAGGGAGGGCTCTTGAATCCCCTATGTGAGAGCACTTCTTACAAATAGCAAACTAAAAAGGAAATGGTGAAGAAATCCAAAGCTCATTCCCTCAAGAGGTGAGGAGAATGGCTCAATGAAATGATGCTAGTATGCTCCAAGAAGGAAAGAGGTTCTTTGTAGGAGAATAGAGGTAGCATAAAAATACAAATAGATTCTTGAAAATGTAGTGCACCCACGTACTCTTTTTATAGAAATTCTTTGAGGCATTATCCAACCAATCTTTAGTGTGAACAAGGGGGCCTTTAGGGCACCGTTAGGTCTTTGACCAACCCCCCACTCAGATTCAGTTCAGATTTGAGGGTCAAATCGACTTGGGAGATGAACCAGAAGTAGGTGGGAGACCAACCATAATCATAAATGCACCATTCTTAGGTGTGTGTGACTTTTTGCRTGCATAGTCGCGCATCAAGCACATATGCACTTTTTCGACGGTTGCGATTGGCGCATGTGTGCGCGCTTCCTTTGTATTCTGAGTGCATGTTGATWTTATAACCAATTGTATAGTTTGTGCCCTTTGGAAATGCATTTTTTGGACCATGAATGAACTAATAGGTGTTTGGAGATGCTGGATTCTTGTAACTATTTGTGGATGAAATTTCAGTGATAACAGATGCTCCCTGATGTGTGAGGTTAGGAGCATACGTATAGCCAAAATACATCAATGTTTCTTCTACTGAGAGTACCATTGTAAGGAAGAATGTTTGAGAGGAATTGCAAGAGTGACCCATTGGAGGGAGAGGGGAACCTATGGGACCCAAACCTTTCTCAAGGTGTGGAAAAAATAAAAACTATATACAAACGAGGCGGGCATGCCCCATGCCTGTGTTATGTAACTCGAATTTGTAAGATAGTAACTAAACTTGTATGATGATGTAGATAACTGCAGCGCCCTCCAGGGTAGTTTGATAATGGAAGATGACTATTCTGATGGTGAACATACTCTGAAAAGAGGCGATGAAACTTGTAGTAAGTGTCGATGATTCGCATGCATTGATGGCCCAACAAGTATCAGAGGTCTTCGACTAGTATAAAACAACTGCAATAGTTGCAAAGTAAGACCCACCACAAAATGATATTGTGTTGAAGTAAAATGTTATGGGGGTCAACGATAGTAGAGAGCAATGATGGTTCTCTCTGTGCTATCAGAGACTCCACATTGTAAAGGTAATGAGAGTCAAGATACTGTTGCCCTTCTGGAAACTGTGTTGATGTCGACAGAAAGGGAGATGTGACTCCAAGAAGCAAAGGGCTTCATGAAATCCACTGGATGAGATCAGAAACTGATAAGGAACATGGATGAAGTCAAGAGGTGGTGAGACTCAAGACTTCCCTTGGTTGGGAATATATGTGAAGTATGAGTGGAAACAACCGTGAAACTGAATCTAGCGTCAGGGGGATGACTAGACGTGGGTTAAATTATGCCAGAGGTGTGACAAGGTGGACAAGATCAGAGATCGTAGGTACATGGAATGGGAGATACTCAGGTTTTATAGATGATGTCAACAAGAGTAGAAGGTAATGAATGCCCCAACCAAGGGCGACAGGGCTTGCTTTTCCAAAAAAAGAAGGTCGCGACAACAAAAAGCTATGTAAATGCTGGAAATAAAGGTTTTGTACAATTACCACGTGAATAAAGAATAAGTTGGGATAAGTGTGTAGATACAGAAACAAGTGCCTCAATGTAAGATGGCTTGGCCTATGAGGGTGCAAGTTGTGGGGAGAACTAGTGGAGGGTGGGGGACCCATAGGTGGGTTTCTGTATGAGGGAAATGAATGGAGGGAAATTTGCAGACGGGTAAACTGACTGTGGATGAAATGGGGGGTTAATGATACCACAGAGGCACAGTTAAATGAGAACCATGAGGAGATATCCTAGGAGTCCATTGGGAAATCTAGCATAATGGGGAGAAGGAGTATGAGGTTGATTCTCGAACATGCGTACGACTGTCAGGACTCCCATCCCCAGGGGGTGAAAGCAACATGAGTGTCAAAGTGCCAAAGGGAACTATGAATGGGACAAATCATGTGGGGGAGAATGTTACCGAGTGACAGTAATTGAAATGTAGCGGAGGTGATAATACTGCAGAGCCGAATGTGAGGATCCTACAGGAAAATGTCGGAGGGTGTGACTGGGAGATGCAATTGATATTCAGAGGGAATGATTACATGTCAGTTTCGAGCATTTACCTGAAGGGGATGCGTTGATTTGTGGTGATCGAGTACCTACGCATATAAAAAACCAAACACCCAAAATGAAAAATACCTAAAGATAAAGAACATATAACAATTATTTGATAATTTTGAACATGAGCATGCGTACCTGGGCGTGATGTGAGAAAAAGGACTCCCCTGGGGATGAGTGTGGATGTTGGATCAAGGAATGTGACTATGTAGGCGATGGGATCCTGATCCCGTGGCTGAAGATGGATCGGAAAACAAATGCTTAGAGCTCTTGTAATTGAGCATGGAAGTTTGGCAAGAGGGACTATATATAGTTGTAGGGCCCACATTGCCACCTCATTTGTACCTGCTTCCATATTGAGTTGACAAGAGGTTTTTAGAGGATATTTGGAGATTCCAAGAGTTCGAGCCAGCCGATCTAGGGTTTGCGAGAGCCAGGTTAGTGGTCTCATACTCCTGCATAGTAGTTAGGATTTCTCTTCTCAGCAGGGTCGTACGGATGGCCTTACTGAGATATTTTGTGAGGGTGCCCCCCCCAGTGCACAGGCAGTCATAGGATTCCCATGCTTGGGTGTGCAACTGTAATAAAGATAGCTACACATGGGGGTTCCTGAATGTGGATAACAGGTGCGCATTGGATGCACACTTGTTCAAAGTTCATTTGCGCACTCGTGCACAACTGTTTCGCTGACAGCTGCACATGTGTGTGCATATATGGAACGAATAGGTGCGCATGAATGCACACATGTGTGTGTGATAGGTGCACATTGATGCACATTTGTTTCTTTGACAGTTGTGTAGTGATGAGAAACTGTGCGAAGAACAGGCTCACATATGTGCGCGCCTGTGGGGGTGACAACCACGCACATGAGGCAAAGTTGAGGGGCGGTAAAAACTTATCTTTTTTGAGATTAGTCATTTTTATGGATTGCGATGCTTGATTAAGTATTTTTTATGTGGATGAAGGTGTTCAATTTAGGATGCCAGTCCACTAGAGGGAGAGGGACTAGGCGTGGCTCAGGGAGGCAGTGAGGGATGATGAGCTTGGTGTGCGGGGACCTTTGGCAGCCTGTGGGTTGCTAAAGTTCTTTAACTACTCACTTCTGTGGGCACATGAGTACCTGTTGAAGTTTATGATATCTATGTGGAGCACAGATCTGCAGTGATTCATTGTGCAAGTGGGAGAAACTTACATTCTCTGCGATGGAGGATGTGTATTTTTTGACCGGGCTGCCTTTTCGGGGGAGGGCCCTTCCTGCTGAGCCCCAGCTGCCAGGGGATGTGCCCCTGGCAGATGTTGCATGAAGATAATGTTTGGGGTTGGAATTTATGTCTGGTTCAGTTGTTAGGATTGATGCGATGATCATGAGGATCTGCGGATCCTTGGCGACTCAGCGAATCAATGGTGGTCACCTGAGGATCATGCAGAGGGCGCTAGCTAGAGAGTATTTTGCCTGGGGTTTGATGCTTCACACCAAGATGATGGGGAAGCTTAACCGATGTCGGGCAACCGACTCCGATGAGTTTTCCTTTGGGTCTATCTTGGTGGCTTGGTTTCTAGAGAGGGTGCCCATGTTGTGCCCTAGAGTGTTGTTGGAGGTGGATGGTGCACGGGAGCCATGACTGATGCAATGGGCATCGATTTTGGTTTGACATGGAGGTGGGGAGGGCGATCATTATTTTACGACTGAGATAGCACATGTGTGGAATCATATGCCACAGATCATCCTACGGTACCCGTATGGCAGGATGGACTACCGTCGAGATCCAAACATGGTCTTACCTCCTGGGGAGGTTTGGGACCACAAAGGTATTTAGATGTATTTGATGTTTTTTACTTTTGATAGTATATCATATGTTTTATGTATGGATGGATGTTGATGCTATCATTTGTTTGTTGTGTGTGCATATGTGGAGCCGCGTGGATGAGAGGTAGATTTGGTTAGAGTGCTGACACGTCAGGGGCCGGTGATACCACCACGGGGAGAGTCGCGGGTAGGAGAGAGATGTCAGAGGGATGAGGTTGGTGAGAAGCCAATTGATGATGAGAGAGCTGGTAGGAGATGAAGATATGATGATCCTAGGGCAGGGCCTTCACATAATCCTCCGATAGAGGCGGGCGCAGGGTTAGAGGACTTTCAACGTCGATTGGAGGCGATGTTATAGGGAGTGTCTGAGGGCATGTGGACTTGGATATAGGATGAGGGAGTCTTGGATCAATGCGTGGGCCTTCTGGTGGAGCTGTGAACCTTAATCTGCATGGCAGCTATGGCAGGGGCAGCTATGACTGCGAGATTGCCTCTAGGACCTGGAGGACCCCCAGCTGGTGCGACTCCTCCTCCTGAGAGAGGACCTAGTGGTGGTTCTCTAGAGGCACCATGAGTGTGATTTGATGTATATTTTTTCTATTTATATAGGCCTGCGAGCCTCTTTTTTATAGGGTGGGGTGACACCTATTGTGGGCCTATAGGGTTTGAGGATTTCTCCTGCCTATGGGATATGTACATGTTGTACTATTTTTTGTAAACATTTGATGGCACACTGATCGATATATATATATATATGGATATACATGTTTGGGACCTTTGTGGTGTTCTGTTAGCAATATTTCTTGTTAAGAGGGTTGGAACACTAAAGAAAAGGGTTTAAAACCCACTTGTCCTAATTTTTATGCGCAAATGCGTCCGAATTAAACGAGAATCAGTTTTGGATGGTCAGGATCACAACGCCTGGATCAACGGCGTGCGTTGGATTCCGGACCCCCCTTGCCTTTCTACCTTTAAGCGAGGGAGGGGGGGTCCGGAATCGGGGGTGCACCTCTCCGACGGCCCAGATCAGCACGCCCGGATCAACGACGATGAAGACCATTCCGGACCCCCCCC
>SNQJ01S0140460.1:27344-42155 GCA_010110895.2 Picea sitchensis | reverse complement strand
TTCGAACGCTTTCTCATCCAGTCTGTTACAAGCTTGATGTCTGTGATAGACCTTGCACCCTTCTTGTATAAGCCTTCCACCTACTCACCCTTTTACTACGACTCACTGTTTGGAGTTTATCAAGACCTCACTTGTTCATGCATGCCTGGTCTGGTTTCTGAGTAGACACAATGTTGTTTTGAGTTTTCCTCCATTTGATCATCCTTTAAGCAAATCGTGACATTAAACTGATGGGCGTCGGGCTCTGCTCCTGCAAGCAATCCAGGAGTGACTTCCGTCGCCAACATGTTCACATGTGATGATGTTTTGTGTTTCTCTTTTATGATGTCTAATCTATATGCTGTGACAGACTTTCCATGATTTATGTATGCATAATGGTGTCTTGATGGGATAAATGCCAATCTAACACTAGGTTAGCCATATTATCTGCTATTTGATTGAATTGTTGTGGAATATGTGTAAATGTAATTGAATCAAAATGTCGAGATAATAGTCTAACTTGCAGGTATTTGTGGAAGAGGCAGGGATCGCGGACATGGTACACGTTGTTGAGTTGTAGGATGACAAGTTGGGAATCTAATAAGATGCTAAGGTGGTGAATATGGCGATGTTTGGCCTCGATGAGGAGGCCAAGGATGACTGTGTATTCAACTTGATTATTTGTTGTTGAGCCCAATCATATGCCATTGGAGTGGAGCAGTTCATGTGAGGGGGTATAAAGGGCCCAAGCGGCCGAAGCGAGATTCTGCGTCCACCGACTAGCTCCGTCGGTGTAACTGATGTGATAGGCCGATGGTGAAAACATCTGTCAATAAAATGAATGGAAGATCAGACATAAGGCATGAACGGAGTAAAAGAAGACTAAAAACTCTACAAATGTGTACAAAAAAGAAAAAATCCTAGTGTAGAATGACTACGCTTAGGTGTAATTTTTTTTTAAGTACAACCCATTCACAGGTTCTTTGAGAGGATAGCCTTCGGGGGAGGCTAGGATGTAGGCGCCTTTAGTGAGGCAACGTTGGATGATGTAGGGTCCATGCCATAATGACTCAAATTTTCCATGGCCAAGGGTATCATGAGCGACGTCGTAGGCAAGGACGAGATCTCCTTCGCTAAATGAACGAAGGTTGACATGGTGGTCAAAAGTGGCCTTCAACCATTTTTTGGCTGCCTCATTGTTCTGTAAGGAATACTGGTAGTCTTCATCTAATGAATCTAAGTTGAGCAAGTGTTGCTCCATTGGAGTAGTGTCAGGTAAATCTTGATGGTGATACGTAAAGTGGGAATTTCACACTTGATGGGGAGAGTGGCTTCAACCCCGTGGACGAGATGGAATGGTGTAAAACCAATGGTAGTTTTAACTGCCGTACAATAAGACCATAGCGCTGAAAACAACAAACGATGCCAATTGGTCTTATGTTTGTTGACAGTACACTGCAACATGGTTTTGAGGACCTTGTTGACCGCCTTTACCTATTCGTTGGACTGAGGGTAGTAGGGTGAGGAGAACTCGTGAGATAATCCTAACTTTGAGGAAAGTTTGATGAAGATCTCGTTCTCAAAGTGTTTTCCATGATCGAAGACTAGTTCTAGTGGTACTCCAAAGTGGGAGATGACGTGATTAAAGAAAAAATGCGTTGCAGTGTCAGCATTGTTGTTGAAATTAGGCATAGATTCGGCCCACTTGGTGAAGTAATCGACTTCCATGACAATGTACTTGTGTCCATTGTTGGATGGAGGGTTGCAAGTCATGAATTCAATGCCCCATTTGAAAAAGGGCCCGACCATGATGACTGGGTGTAGAAGAGCAAGTGGTCCTCGTGATTTGTTGGCATAAATTTGGCATTTGTCACACCATTTCACTGCATGGATGCAGTTGTGAAACAATATCAGTTAGAAGTATCCCTCTCRAATTATTTTCTAGGTAGTGGACATTCCCGAGAGGTTACCACCASAAGCGCCACTGTGGCAATCATTTAGWACCCTATCGGCTTCGTCGATGGTCAAACATTRACGGATTATGGTGTCGAACCCTTGTCGATATAAGATGTCACCGATAAGGAGCTATCGAGGGGCCTGATGGAGAATACGTCGATGATCGTCTCGGGAGAGATAGGTTCCAAACTTCAGTGTGCAAATTTAGACGAGGAGGTTGCCATACCAAGGGTCATCTGAGGGGATGTAGAAGAGGTGTTCATCGGGGAAGTCTGTATTGACGAGTGAACTGGTAGCATCTGAGGGAAACATCATAATGAGTTTGGTGAGGATGAGCACTTTATTTCTCTGGGGAGTTGAAAAATATAAGTCGTACTCCTAAAGGATAACGATCCATTGGGTAAATTTTCCATTGATTTGTCAGTGACTAAGCAAGTACTGCATGCGGTTGTAATCTGCCATGACTTTTGTAGTTTCTGGACTGCGAGGACAACTACAAGGGAGACTTTGTCTTCCTGATTTTACTTCATGGGTGGCCCTGGATTTTTTTTACTGATGTAGTAAATTACATGCTCGTGGCCATCATCCCCTAGCTGGACGAGGACTCCTGCTACTGAGATGACGAAGGCCGATAAGTAGAGAGTATAGTCACGATCATAGTTAGGTGGACTAATCAAAGGGGAATTGGAGAGTGTCACTTTTAGATCATCAAAAGAGGTTTGGGGATGTTCATCCCATTGAAATGGGATATCGTGATGCAACAAGCGAAAGAAACCGTGTGCATGAGTGGTGTAATCGAGGACAAGTGTCATAAAAAGTTGGATTTGCCTTGTAGGCTCTATAGTTGGCGTAAATTTTGAGGTGGTGGAATTTCTGTGATGGCTTGGACCTTGAGGGGGTCTACTATGATGTCACGTTGGGAAACGATGAACCCAAGGAGGCGTCCAACGATGACATAGAATACACACTTCAAGCGGCTCAAGCGGATATGGTACTGATGACACCGTTGAAAGACAACTCATAAGTCATCGAGATGTTAAATGCATTTCTTAGATCGAGTGGTGAGGTCATCCAAGTAGACGAGGATGATGCGAGTGAGATCATGAAAAACATAAGTCATAGCCCGTTGGAATGTTGCACCTGCGTTCTTGAGTCCAAACGACATGACATGATAGGAAAAATTACCCCAAGGGGTAGTGAATGCGATTTTGTACTGGTCTGCTGGATGAATCTGGATTTGATTATAGCCAGAGAACTTGTCCATGGAGAACAACGCTTCATGGCCAGTGAAATCATCAATAATTTGGTTGATGAAGGGCATTGGGAAGTTGTCTTTGGGACAGGCATGATTGAGATCATGAAATTCAGTGCAGGTGCGAATAGTTCCCTGTTTTTTGTTGACAGGGATGGGGTTGGAGACCCATGACGTATATACAATGGGGTATATGAGCCCCGTGGTGTGTAATTTTTCAATTTCGGCTTTGATGGTCGTTGCTTTGGATGGGTGCAGTGGGCGTTTCTTTTGACATACAAGTTTGGTGGAAATATCAATTTTTACAATGGGGGAAATGTTGGCCATGTTCCCTTCTTCAAAAGCTTTGGGGGCAGGGATAGGGTTGTTGAACCAGTCTATAAGCTCGGATGGGACAAAATATTTAGTTTCGATTGCATATATGGAGTCTTGGCTAGGAGGATCCAAGGATTCCTGTGAGAGAAAGAGGTCTCTATGATGGAGCACATGCCATGGGCAATCGGGGATAGTTAATTCCTCGAGGATGTCTTCATCGCAGTGGAACTGACGAGAATATAGGGGATCCATGGGAGTAACATTGGTGATTGTCACCGTGTGATGGTCTTCTGGCGGTGAAGATGTAGAGGGGGTGACACAAGGAGGTTGCGATGGTTCGCTTGACATGAACCAAATATCGATATACTGTGGGTTAAAAAATGTCGTCGATCGTTCCATGGGGAAATGGACCGGAGAATTGGGGGGATTTGGGGGTAAATCCTCATAAAGGTTTTCCATAAACCATGGAGGAGTGGGAAGTGCTTTAGGCTCAGGAGAGAGAATATGAATAATATATGGAGAGGGAGTAGGGGGAATCACTTGTATCATAGGAAGTGAGGGGTTGGGAGGATTTTGAATAAGGTCCATTTGGGGATGCCTGTATTCAATAATCGTAGGACACTCATATGTGAAATGATCAAGTGATTCAAAAAGAGAACAAGGGAATCTCATCCGTTTTTTGACTGAGGTTGTGACATAATGGATGTCAGTGACTCGAGTGCTGGATGACACAGATGGAGGGGGTTCTTGTTGAAATCTTTGTCGTACTACCATTAGCATCTGTTGAAACTGAGGTAGCATAGGTAAATGGTGGGCGTAATGGCCATACTTGGAACAGATGGCACATGAAAATTTGGTTTGCATCCCTTTGCTACATGTAGTAGGGGACGTGGTGGAAGTACTAGGTGTTCTAGATGAAGTGATGAGCGTTGTGGTTGCTCGAGGGAGTTGGATTAAATTGCGTAGTTCGGGGAGAGTGGGACATATATTGGTGGGGTGTCCTTATTTTTCGCATAGTGCACAAGGAGGTTGAACTCGGGGCAGGGTAAGTGGAGTGGTGGGCTCTTTCTTCTTCTATCTGTCCCCAACTATGGTGATGGTGTTGTCCAGTGTGGGGGAGGGTGGTGCCATCGGAGTTAGGACTGGGATCTGCATTGGGATTCCCTTGGTTTGGGGAGGGAGGGATGGTTGAGGAACCATCTCAGGTGGGTGTAGATACCAAACTAGAATAGCAAGAACCATGTTAGGAAGGGTAAGCGTTGCAGCTACCTGGAAAGCTTGTACTCCTAGTGGGGGGTAGAAGAAGGGGATTTGCATAATGGCTTGGGGGACTGTCTCCCAAATCGGGATGTGACCCTGGGGGAGAGTGAAACTGGGAATAAGTGGTGTCGAAGGGTTCTCAGGGGGTTCCTGAGGTAGGGTTTCTACGACTAGTGGTACGTCAGGGAGTGAAGAAGCCTCGGTGGGAGGAATGGTATCTCCAATTTTCGTTCCATCGAAAGATATGACAGATACTTGTGTTGAGGGATGTATGAGTGGTGGTGCTCCATGGTATGTCCCTAGCAAGGATGGGTCTTTGAAAATTCCAGGGTCCATCTCGATGAGTGGGTATGCGTCGGGATTAGTGTTGACAAGAGGTGGGATGTTATCGATGTTGGAGGAAGGGTTTGGCTCGTAATGTGAAACTTGGTCGATGGTGATGATCTTCCCATTGTGGGGGAACTTCATCGTTCAAAACACAGAAGAGCCCACATCCTTCATCACGTACATGTAACTACGTCCAAACAAGATATTGTAATCAAGTCGGGCGTCGATAACCTCAATGTAAATAAGAATGGTTTTGCCCCCAAGTTCGATGGGGACATTTTGAAAGATCCCTTCAGGAGAAGATGGTCGTCCATCATAAGCTCTCAAAGTGATGGTGGATGGTATTAGCTCAGGGAACCAAGTTTTTTCCATACCATTTTGGACATGATGCATGTGGATGCACCGATGAGCTATGATGTTCTGAATTTTGACTGGTATCTGGAAAGCTACCAAATTGGGGAGACGGGGTTCCCCACAATCTAGATCAAAAGTGTTGAGTCTAGTATCAGCAGGGTCGACTACCCCCAAGGAGGAAAGCAATGATGTTTTTTTAGTGGGACAGGTTTTGAGGACTTTCAAGACTAACATGGTTGCAGAAGATTGCGCCAAGTCATCGACCAAACTATAATTGTGTGCCATCCTAGCCTGAGGGTTGTTGACATTCCATCATAATGTGATGCGAGGAATACAAAGGGGTGTTTCAGTGTTAGGGTGTGGAATCATCAAAGGTGGTCCAGTTGTAACTGGAATTGCCTCTGAAGTGGTGGAAGTAGATTCAGAGGGTGTGCTATATTGACGATTGCGTGTTTGTAGAAGGATCTCCTCTTCTCTAGTGAGGAGGATAGTGCGATCTGATGGATTCTGAGGGTTTTGATATTGTCCCATCTGTGGTGGGGCAGGGTGTACTTCTTGCTGAGTATTCATCACCCCTTGATTTGGAATAGGGTTTTGCAACACCGCTGGGGGTGGTTGTTTCAAATATTGTTGTGGGGCTTGCTGAGGGGCAGGCGGTGCTGGAGGACATGGCACATTAATGGAATCTTTCATCCGTTTGAAGTCGGTGATTTGGGGGAAATGGTGAGTTTAATGACCATGCTCACCGAAAAGGGCACAAGGGAAGTTTGTCCGGAGGTTGTTGTTGTTCCTCCCTTGGCATTTGTTGTTATTTCCCCTTGGGGATTCTGGTTCCCCTAATTCTGGTTGCCCCCAGTAGGTTGGTTATGTTGGGGGTTATTCCCCCCTAGTCCTGGGTTATTGTTGTTTCATTTTTTTCCTTTCTTTTTGGCATTATTCGACTGATGGGCCGAATTTTCCGTATTCAGTTGTTCAAAATTTTGAAATTGCTGAATGGGAGAGGCCTGAACAAAGTTAACCCGAGCGTGTGGTTGTCCTTGTGGAGGAGAAATGGGTTGTGGAGGACCAGGAAATGGAAAATACATATTATTTGGTGGCACTGATCCATAGTGTACATAGGAAAGCGTAGTTCTTTCACTAGTGCTCAGGGTGTAAGCTGCGGTAGAGGGGGTACCATAACTTGGTTTAAATGCAGGGCGCATCATGGGTGTCTATGCAGGTCCACTCATGGGTGGAGGGGGTACAATAGAGTATGGAGGCTGATAAGGGGGAGGAGGGTAATAAGGGGGTCCTCAATATATCAATGGATGTTGGGGTGTACCGTACATAGGTGGTGGTTGGATGTATGGATTTTAGTGTGTTGTGGTACTGATCAATCCATCTTCTGAGTGAGACATCCAAGGTATGTCCTGGCCAAATGGTACGGGTCTCGAGGTGTCATATAGTATTGTATATAAGTATTCTGACTGTGAATAAATGAGGTTGTACTATTGATCCTTGCAGATGGTTTCCTCTTCACTTTGGGGGAAGGTAAAGGCCACATCTTTGGCAAGGAGAGGGACGAGTGATATGAGAAACCAATCGAGGCATTGTTGTTTGGTGGTTTCTGCTTTATATAAATCACGTCGCCGATGCCATTCGTGAATGTGGTTGGCGATATGTGTGGTCGAGGTTTGTTTAAACTCAGAGAGAAGTTCTATACCATTGTCATGGAGAATTGGTAGTTGAAAGAAGTTCAAAAATGTTTTGGCCAATGATTCAAAAGTCACATGGGACCCTGATTTTTCGTCTACATACCACTTGGATGATGGGCCTGTGAGTGTGTGCTGAAATAAACTTAATCGGACTGAGTTGTCCATAATGTTGTTTGAAGAGCACCATAGGTGGAAGGTCATGACATGGTTGGAAGGATCTTCTCCCACTTTTCCTTCAAACTTGGGAATGTCTGAAGGTAGTTTGGTAGGCATTGCAGGCCATGTGGAGTCGTGCAATATATGATCCTTTGTGAGCTTTCTTAGATCTGGTATGTTGAGGGAGGCCAAATATGGCATCTGGAGTGGCAGTGGAGGATTAGTTCCAGCCATGGTGTGAGTGGTTTGTGTACCTGACCCATGAGGGGGGTTAGGTGGGGTTGTACTTCCACCTTGGGAAGAAGTTTCCCCCCCGATTCTGTGTAATTGAGAGCTAGTAGATGGTTGTCTTTGGGAAGTGGACCCAAGCAGAGTGGAACCAATCAAAGATGATCCCAATACAGTAGCACTCACAGAAGTGTGAGAGGGTTGGGCCGATGAGTTGGAGAAACTAGGAAATCCTCCTAAAAGAGGAAGGAGGTTCTACAAGCGTCTGGAACAACGAGGATTCTGTGGGTCCCCTATGATGTCCAACTAGAAAAGTGGATGTGTGTAAATAGTGATGAGAGCAATAAATGAACAAGAGTCTTTGTATAACTTGGACCTTCACAATATATCTCACAATCGCATGTAATCACAAGAGAATCATACATAAATCAATCGAAAAAGAAGCTTACATGTGGGTAGGTGGATTTTGTCCATGTGGGAGAACAAAGAAAACAAATGCTCATGTCCTAAGAGAGTTAATTTCCTTCCTCTCAAATAAAATTGGACCTTCCAATAGCACTCAACAGTGGGGCCTAAAGCCACTGGAAGAGAGAATAGTGAAGGATGAAACAATCAATTATAATGAGGGGTAGAGGGTATATATCCTTAAAGAGTTGGCTATATTTCCAAATAGCCACACAAAATCCGATCAAGGTGCAATTTCAGCCCACAATTGCCACCTGGGTAGATGTCCTAAAATTTGGTCACTAGGTACCTCGGTCAAAGTACGACATTTAGATTTTGAGGCTCATAAATGGGTCACGGGTTGGATCCCATCCAAGAGGTGGGTGCCTCAAGGGGGGATGCACAGAACAACTGGACCTCGGCCTTCAACCCTTCACGGGTATCTCCCTACCTTATTGTGTCAGGAACACTTGACTTGGAGGATTTTAAAGTTCCCTATTTTTCAACTTCTAATGTTTGAAGATGTGAGAAATAGATAACAGGGAGTTATTTGGATGCTTATCCCCGAGATCCTACCTAGACTAAAAAAATTCTTTTGGCACCTCCTGTGGAGGAAAACTTAGTGAGTTTTTTAGAATTTTTTTAGATGTGGTTGTTTGAGAAATTGGGGGTGTGAACCAATCTCATTTGAATTAACTGAGAGTGGATAATTCATTCAAGAAAAAGTGGGATGTTTCAGGATCCCTTTGGAGGAAACTTACTTCAACCTCCACAATTCGAGATGAAATTATGTGAGTGAGTAGTGACTTTGTGTGTGAGCAAGTGATGAAATGTGCCAAATTTTTAATAAGTTAGGTGCCACCTTGCAACATGTGGAATTTGTGTGGTCCTTACAAGTCTTGATTACCTATCTTACTAGATGCCATTGGTACGACCTTGCAGAATTTTAAAGTCCCTAAAGAACTATCATGTGGATATGTGGGTCCTTACCAATCCTTTAAACTCCCTAATGTGATTTAATCTAAGAAAGCTTCAAAAAACTATCCTAGATTGAAATCATGTGGGCATGTATGGGCCCGTTACAATAATCTTTAAACTCCCCTAGTGATGTAAACTAAGAAAGTAGCTTCAAACTATCCTATCTTTGCAACATGTGGGCATGTTTGGACCCTTACAAATTATAATATGTTTTGAAAAGAAACTAAGAGGGGGCCCTAGGGGGGATTTTTCCTCTCCTAAAGATTTTGTCTTTAAGGGAGATGAAATCTTCCCTCAATCATTTTTTCTGATTCTCAAGATCGCTCTATGGTGCAAGAGAAGAGCATACTCAATGATTGAAGTTTGATTTCTAGTCCCAATGAAAGTATTAATAATTGTGATAGTGAATGATTCCAACTTATCTTTTACAATAAAAACAAGCCATCCATGTGGAAACTCAAAGAAAAAAGAGGAAAAAATATTGTTTTTAACCCCCTAAGTGCCTATGTTTTGACTAACCCTTCATGTGGAGAGGGAGTCTAAGTGTGTTTCATATTACAAAATGCATAGAATCAATATTTAGAAGGTTAGGGGCCTTTGAAATATCACAAAAAACCCTTACAATGTTGGATTTATAGACAAATGTGTGGGTCACAGAGTAGACAGAGGCGCATGTGGTGCCAATGCGCAGAGAAACAATGACATGTTGATGCACTTGCACAAAATGCACTTGAATACATAGTGTTTTTAGCGCATGTGCTCTAAAGACGTGCTTGTGGGTTGAAACTCCCGCGCACGTTCTGATACGTGTTCGGGAAGAAAATTTTAAATAAAATTCTCTTATTCCAGCTCCAAATTCGGCTCTTTGCATGTAGGCTTGGGCCGGTTATGATCCCTGCAAGGTAAATAAGTCAGAAATAAGTGCTCAAACAACCCAAATAGGGAGGAAATTGATACCTTTCCCCAATATGGTAGCCAATCTGTTGTATCCTTTTCGTCACTTGAATGAGCAAAAGAGGATCACCTACAAGTCTAGTTGGGTCAGTTGAATAGGACAAAATGTTAGTGCAAGAGTTAGACACATCAAGCACAAGAAATAAATAAACAACTAAACTAATAACAATTGAAGAAATGAAACTACAATGCATAAGGAAATTATAACCAAAATAAATCACATAATTGACCAATAGTCATGCCACCAATGGATAGATTGTTTTAGTGGGAAAACACCAAAGTGAAAGGGAGACTTATGGGTCCCCTCTTCCTCCAAGGGAGGGCTCTTGAATCCCCTATGTGAGATATCTTCTTAAAAATAACAAACTAAAAAGGAAATGGTGAAGAAATCCAAAGCTCATTCCCTCAAGAGGTGAGGAGAATGGCTCAATGAAATGATGCTAGTATTCTCCAAGAAGGAAAAAGGTTCCTTGTAGGAGAATAGAGGCAACATAACAATACAAATAGATTCTTGAAAATTTAGTGCACCCATGGCCTCTTTTTATAGCAAATCTTTGAGGAATTATCCAACCAGTCTTTAGTGTGAACAAGGGGGCCTTTAGGGCACCCTTAGGTATTTGACCAACCCCCCTCTCGGATTCAATTTGGATTTGAGGGTCAAATCGACTTGGTAGCTGAACCAGAAGTGGGTGGGAGGACGACCAGAATCATAAATGCGTCGTTCTTAGGTGTGCATGGCTTTTTGCATACACAATCGTGCATCGAGCACATATGCGCTTTTCCAGCGTTTTCGACTGGCGCATGTGCGCGTGCTTCCTTTGTATTCTGAGTGCATGTTGATTTTATAACCAATTGCATAGTTTATGCCCTTTGGAAATGCATTTTTTGGACCATGAATGAACTAATAGGTGTTTGGAGATGTTGGATTCCTGTAACCATTTGCAGACGAAATTGCAATGATAATAGTAGGTTTAATGGTGTTTTCTTAAGCTACCGTGGACATTCTTGTGATGTTTTTTCCCTTAAAACCATCCCATTTAATCTTCTCATATTGTTAGCAACGAGTCTCTAGATTCCACAAGAGGCTCTCACTAACCTTAAATCCATGGGGCTCTCTTGTAATTTGTAGGAATAATATAGAGTAATTATATAGTAGAACAAGAGTATCCAACTTGTATCGAACTTGTACAATATTAACCTTTATATTAAGAATCCAAAAAAAGAGAAATGGTCATGAACCTGTTCAAGGGGGAAACCTCCAAATGAGAGCTATAATATGATGATAATAAGTTGAAAAAACATTACATAGCTTCCTACCTATATAAATAGTTTGTTACTACCCAAACATTAACCACTAGTCATCCAACAAAGTCCTAACTAACTAGTGGGCCTTATTCCATAATGATGACATTTTTACATGAATTAACCACATACCAACTACTTGGTAGGCCTTGTTAAAATAAAATGGCTTTGTACATTAATTAGATAACTCCTATGCACCTCTAAGTATGGAGGTTAGGGTAGGACCCTAACATGCTCTCCCCCTTCAAACAAAAGTTTTTCCTCAAGGATGGAGGTGTTGGAATCACTATAAAATATATACTAGTTCCAAAGTGGTATCTTTGGGATGCAGGTTCTTCCACTATACGAGGACTTATTGGATAATGTGATGGCACAATTTATGCTCTCATTTGTTTATAAATACCTCCTATCATAATGAAATGGAACCTTGTTCATCAAGTTTTGGGAGGATGGATTGAATGTGAAAATTCAACCCCACCACTTTCTTCAAACAAGATACATGAAACATTGGATGGATCTTGGAGTGTATTGGGAGAACCAATCTATAGGAAACTAGTCCAATGCAATGTAGGATTTGATAGGGGCCATAGAATTTGGGTGCTAGATTCTAGTGGATCTTTTTCTTGAGAGATATCTATTTATGGGGCTAGCGACATAGACACGCCTAATCCTATTATTCAAATTAGATCCTTGAGTATTATTGATATGCTTGTTAATTCGTTCTATTTTTTAGTCAAGGCCAAATTGTTCTTAAGTGTACATGGAATGCTAGCTCTAGTTGTAAGATTGATATCCATTTCCTAAACCTTGGATGTGCATGGTAAGTATGAGACTATGTATGGGGGGTTTGTTCGGATATTTAGACACTTAGGAGTTAGTTAATATTAACTTGGTTTAATGTATCTTTAGGTAAAGTGTGTTTTCTTAGTATGCATTTGTAGTTATGTAATCCAACTACCATGATATGTTCTAGACATAAAGTAATTTCATGGTTCATATTATCCTTGATACTAACAACTATATTGATCCATAATTTAACACTCGATTGGTCCATGATATCTATTTAAATAGCATGGAGGGTCATTTATTGATGATTTATTGTGAACAACTCTTATGAATTTTTTTTTCCTTTTGCATTAATATATTTCCTTAAGTGTCCACAATGGTTGGGGCCATGGAGTGTTTCCCTCTTTGAGGGTTTTAACCATGTAATACACTAGTGTACCGATCTTTGAATTTTTTGTGCAAACAATTTCTTAAGGTGTGTGACCTATGTGGAAATACCCTATTCTTTTGAACATGGTGTTATGTTGGTATTGTCCCTTGGGTGTGAAAAACAACAACACTTGCAAGTCTAAATGAGCCTGCTAGACAAGACAAAAGTTTTGTGAGTGGTTTAGATAAGAAAAACACATGTATAAACAAAGAGATATACTAAAACAACTAAGAAATAAATGTTAGAAAGCATGAGAAACTTAGAACCATGAAAATCAAGCAATGACCAACATAATGCTACCAATGGATCAATAGATTAGTAGGTAAAACACTGTAGAGAAAAATAGGGACTTATGAGTCCCCTCTTCTCCTTGGGAGGTCTCTTGAGTTCCCTAATTGAGAGTTCTTCATACAATGGAAGAAATGACAAATGGTGAAGAAAACAAATTCCTATTCCCTCAAGAGGTGAGTGGAATGGCCTATTACAATGGTGCTTGAAGGCTTCCAAGAGAAAAGAGGATTCCCAAGGAAGAATTCTTCTAGCATAAAAATAATATGAATATCTTGGTTTCTTAGAACACCCATGGCTCTTATTTATAAAATTCATACATGGCAAAATGTAATTGGTTCATAGTGTGAACAATGGGCCTCTTAGGGCACCCTCTATCCCTTGACCATCCCCCAAGCTAGATTTCACTCAGATATGAGTCTCAAATCGTGTTGGGGGTCTATCCATAAGTGGTTGAGAGGCCAAAAAGATCCATAAATGCATTGTTCATATAAGTGCATGAATTTTCTCATACACAGTCTCACATTTTGAGCATTGTGCGCGTTGAGGGTTGTGTTGGCCCGCACACACTGTGCAATGTGTGCACACTTCCTTTGGGGAATCTGTGCATTTCAATTTTTGACCCAATTGTATATTTTTTTTCCTTTTGAATGCATTTTGGTGTTGTAGGTGGACTAATTGTTGTTGGCATTGATGTGTTTCTTTAACCATTTGCATGCAATGTTGCAGATGATTTTTCAGTGATAACATATTCCCCTTGATGTGTGAGGTTAAGAGAATATGTATAGGCGAAATACATCAATGTTTATTTTGCTGAGAGTGCCATTGTAATGAAGAGTGAAGAGAGGAAATAAAAGAGTGATATTCCTGAGGGAGAGGGAAAACTATGGGACCCAAACCTTTCTCTAGGGAGAGAAAATAAAATCTATGTACAAACAAGGCAAGCATTCCCCATGCTCGTGTTATGAATCCAAAATGTGAGACAATAAATGAAGATGTATGTTGATGTAGATAAATGCAGCTCCCTCGGGGGCAGTTGATAATAGAATATGACAATTTTGAATGGTGAATGAGCTCTGAAGTGAGGGAAGGATAACTGTAAGAATTTTCGATGACTCGTAGGGATTGATGGACTAACAAATTCATAGGTCTTCAGATGGTATGAAACAACTGCAATAGTCACATAGTAAGACCCTCTGTAACATGAGAGTTTGCTAAGGTCAAATGTTATGGGGGTCAATGGAATCAGAGAGCAATGATGATTCTCTCTGTGTTGTCCACAACTCCTCATTGTAAAGGTAATGAGAGTCAAGATACTACCTCCCTTATGGAAACTGTGTTGATGTCAAAAGGAAGGGAGACGCGACTCCAAGAAGAAAAGGGCTTCGTGAAATCTACTGAGATGATATTAGGTACTAGCGGGTAACATGAATGAAGTCAAGATTATGGGAGACTCAGGACTACCCTTGGTTTGGGGAATTTGGAAGCCTGATTGGAAGCAACCGTAAAACAAGATCTAGTGTCAGGGGGTGTTGGCATAGGGGCAGACCTAGGGTTCAATGCACCAACAAAACCCTAACTACTGACCCTTTCGACAACACCTGCGAAGCAGATGAAGTCTCACCCGAGGTAGAGTTAGGGGTGGTTGTAGGACTCAAGTGTCTGCCACCTTAGCTAGGACACGAATCTGTGATTCCTTACTTAATATAACACTCAACACTGCTGGATATTTAATATGCAATCAATAACCACTTCGCAGATACAACATAGTTTCACAGCATTCACAATGAACTAGATTGTTTGATCACTTATCATCCATAGAGTATTCAGGTCTAACAAGTCAATCACTTAGCATATACATGTGAATCAAACCTAACATTCTACACATCATAAGCACTAAGAATAAGCATATATAGCAGATCTATATACTCATCTCAAAGCACTTAGCAAATAATCACATCAATGCATCATAACAAGGCACCAAGCAGACAACGCAGGATTTACGTGGTTCACCCCCACTGCAAGGCTACGTCTACCAACTCTTCTTCTTTATTATCGTTGACCAATCGGTTACAAGCACAGAGCCTTAGAAACCCTTACTTCGCACA
>SNQJ01S0140460.1:0-20153 GCA_010110895.2 Picea sitchensis | reverse complement strand
TCATGCATGTCTCTATGTGTTATGTTCTTTTATGTATGATGTTTTAATGTGATAAATGCCAATATAATACTAGGTTAGCCATTTTATCTGCTACTTGATTAAGATGTCTTAGAATATGTGTAAATGTAATTGAATCAAAGTTGTGAGATATTAGTCTAACTTGCAGGTATTTGCGAAAGAGGCAAGGATCGTGAACATGATATACATTGTTGAGCTGCAAGACGACAAGATGGGAATCTAAAAGAACGCTAAGGTGACGAATGTGGCAGTGACTGGCCTTGGCGAGGAGACCAATGACGATGTCATATTCAACTTGGTTGTTTGTGGTTGATCCCAAGCATATGCTACTGGAATGGAGCATGACATGTGAGGGAGTATAGAGGGCCCAAGTGACCGAAGAGAGATTTTGGGTCCAGCAACTGGCACCATTATTGTAACCTATATGGTAGGCTGATGGATGATACATCTGTCAATAACACATATCATATATCAGAAATGAGGAATGGTGGCGGAAAATAAGACTAAAAATTCTACAAATGCATACAAAGAAAAACCTAAGGTAGGGGGGCTATGCTTAGGCGTAAAAATTATTTAAGTACAACCCATTGACAGGTTCTTTGAGAGGGTAGCCTTCAGGAGAGGCCAAGATGTATGCACCTTTAGTGAAGTAGTGTTGGATGATGTAGGGTCCATGCCATAATGACTTGAATTTCCCATGGATGAGAGTATCATGGGCGATATCGTAGGCTAACACAAGATCGCCTTCGTTAAATGAACGAAGGTTGACATGGCAGTTGATGATGGATTTGGACCATTGTTTAGCTGCCTCATTGTTTTGTAATGAAGGTCGACGATATTCATCAAGCGACTCTAAGTTCAGCAGGCAGTGCTCCATGGGAGCAATGTCGGGTAATAGCTCAATGACAGTGTGTAACGTGGGTATTTCACACTCAATAGGGAGGGTGGCTTCGATCCCATGGATGAGGTGGAATGGTGTAAAACCAATGGTAGTTTTGACTACCTTGTGGTAATCCCATAATGCAGAAAACAACATATGATTCCAGCTGGTCTTATGTTTGTTGATGGTACGTTGTAGCATGGTTTTGAGGACTTTGTTGACAACCTCAACCTATCCATTGGACTAAGGGTAGTATGGGGAGGAAAAATCATGGGAGAAGCTTAAGTTTGAGGAGAGTTCCAAAAATATCTCGTTCTCAAAATGTTTACCATGATCAGAGACTAACTGTAGTGGGACTCTGAATCGGGTAATGACGTGGTTAAAGAAAAAATGCACTATTGTGTCAGCGGTGTTTTTAAATGTGGGCATGGCTTTGGCCCACTTGGTAAAGTAATCTACTGCCATGAAAATGTACTTGTTTCCATTACTATCTGGAGGATGGAAAGCCATGAAGTATATGCCCCATTTGCAGAAGGGGTCGACGGTGATGACTGGATGTAGAAGATATGGTGGCGCTTGCGCTTTGTTTGCATAAACATAGCATTTGTTTCATCACTTGACATTGTGGATGTAGTCATGAAACAATGTGGGCCAAACGTACCCTACTCGAATGATTTTTTGGGTGGTGGACATACCTGATAGGTAACCACTGCAAGTTCCACTATGTCAATCGTTAAAGACTCTGTCGGCTTCGTCAATGGTGAGACATCGACGAAGAATGGTATCGACCCCTCGTCGATAGAGAATGTCTCCGGTGAGGAGGTATCGAGGGGCCTGATGGTGAATGCATCGACGATCATATTGAGAGAGATGAGACCCAAACTTATATGTCTGAAGGTAGACAATAAGGTCGTCATACCAGGGGTCATCGGAGGTGATGAAGAAGAGGTGTTCGTCATGGAAATCCGTATCGATGGGGGAAGATTTAGCGTCCGAGGGAAAATCCATAATGAGTTCGGCTAGGATGAGAGATTTCTTGCTTTTGGGAGTAGAGAAATCTAGATCGTATTCTTAGAGGATGACGATCCATCGGGAAAATTTTCCATTAATCTGTCGTCGACTAAGAAAGTACTACATAGGGTTGGAGTCTTCTATGACCTTGGTGGTTCGAAGCAGGATATAATGTCACAATTTTTGGACTGCGAAGCCAACTGCTAACACCATTTTCTCATCATGATTATACTTCAAGGGTGGCCTTGAAAGGTTTTTAATGATCTAGTAAATGACATGTTCATTCCCATCATCCCCTATTTGGACGAGGACTCCTGCTATTGAGACGAATGAATCTGACAAGTAGAGGATGTAATTGTGATGATAGTCGGGGGGACTAATCAAAGGGGCATTGTATAAGGTGGATTTTAGATCATCAAAAGTTGTTTGAACATGTTCATCCCATCGAAATGGGATATCATGTCTCCATAAGCAGAGAAAACCATGCGCGCGAGTGGCGTAGTCTGGGACAAAGCGACGTAAAAAGTAGGCTTTGCAGTTGGCGTAAATTCCTAGGTAGTGGAATTTCCATGATATCTTGGACCTTGAGGGGGTCCACCATGATGCTGTGTTGGGAGACAATGAACCGAAGAAGGTGCCCGACAGTGATGCAAAATATGCACTTGAGGGGGTTCATGAGGATATTGTACTGGCGACATCTTTGGAAAATGATGCGTAAGTCATCTAAATACTGAGTTCACTTTTTGGATCGAGCAGTGAGGTCATCCAAATAAGCAAGGATGATGTGATCAAGATCATGGAAAACATAGGTCATGGCCTATTGAAACGTAGCACCTACATTCTTGAGTCCAAAATGCATGATGCGATAGGAAAAGGTACCCCAAGGGGTAGTAAAAGTGGTTTTGTATTGATCTGCTGGATGAATTTGGATTCGATTGTATCCGGAGAACCCATCCATAAATGACAATGCCTCATGGATGACACAATCATCAATAATTTGGTTGATGAAAGGGGTTGGAAAATTGTCTTTAGTACAAGCATGGCTGAGATCACGAAAGTCGGTGCAGACGCAAATAGTGCCCTATTTTTTGTTAATAGGGTTGGGGTTAGAGACCCATGAAGTGTACGCAATGGGGTAAATGAAACCAATATCATGTAACTTGTCAATTTCAGCTTTGATAGCCACAACTTTGGATGGGTGAAGGGGGCATTTCTTTTGACAAACTGGGGCGACATCTGGCCAAGTGTCGATTTGATGTTCAACTATAGATGGATCAAGGTTGGGAATCTTCGTATATGGCCAGGAAAAAATATCCCAGTATTCCTGAAAGAGAGATTTGTAAGCCATGAGTTCTTTAGGGGAGCATGCTATGCCAATGGTGATTTCTTCTACGATTCCCAGTTTAATGGAAATGTTGATTTGACGGTGGGGGAGATGTTGGCCATGTTGCCTTCTTCAAAAGCATCTGGGGCAGGGATAGGGTTATTGAACCAGTCTATATGCCCTGAAGGAATGAAATCCTTGGTTTCGATCACGTACATGGAGGCTTGGATAAGAGGGTGAAAGTCCTACTATGAAAGGAAATGTGTTCGATGATGGAGTGCATTCCATGGGCAATCGGGGGAAGTGAGTTCCTCCAGGATATCTTTGTCGCAGTGAAAAATGAGAGAGTACAGAGGATCCTGGGAGCTGATAGGTGGGAATTTCAATGGTTAGGTGTTATTGTCCTCAAGTGGTGAGGACAAAGACGAGAAATCATGTACAGGGTGCGAGGGACCACTAGACATAAAGTGAATGTCTCGATACTGTGGAGGGTACCTCATTCGCTCGGGTACTGGAAATGAAATATATCGAATATCAGTAATGTGAGCCACAATAGGGAGTGGATGAGAGGGATCTGTCTGAGATGTTTGGCGTACTGTGGCTAAAATTTGGTGAAACTAAGGTAGAGCTGGGAAATGATGAGTGTAGTGGCCATATTCTGAACATATGGCACAAGCGAATTTGGTTCGCAACCCTTTATTGGTTGTGGTCGAGGACTCCGTAGTAGCAGTGGATGTAATTGGTGGAGTGGCAAGCAATGTGGTTTCTCTAGGGATCTGGATCAGATTTCATAACTCAGGAAGAGTAGGACATCTATTAGTGGGGTGTCCTTCTCTTCCGCATAGTGCACAAGGAGGTTGAACTCAGGGAGGAAGTGGAGCTATGGGCTCTTTCTTCTTTTGTCTACCCCAAATAGTGGAAGTGGTGCCAACAGTTGGGGGTGATGGTGGTGTGGTAGGAGCCTGTACTGGGATCTGCATCGATATTCCATACAGGGAGAGATGGTTGAGGAATCATTGTGAGTGGATGAAGATACCATACAGGGCTGGAAAGCACCATGTTAGGAAGGGTAAGGGTCGCAACTACCTGAAATGCTTTGACTTCAGGTGGGGGGTAAAAGAAGGGAATTTGGGTAATGTCTTGGGGGACTATCTCCCAAACCGGGNGGAATATGTGATAAGTGGTGCAGTAGGGTTCTCAAGGAATTCTTGAGGTAATAGTTCTCCAACTGGTGGAACTTCGATGTGGGGAGGGGCCTTTATGGGATGGTTATTGTCTTTGATATCGGTTCCATTAGAAGATACTACACACACTTGTGATGAAGGGTGTAGGAGGGGTGGTTCTCCATGATATGCCCCCAGAAAGGATGGGTCCTTGAAAATGACGAGACCCATGTCGATGACCGAAAAAGAATCCGTGTTGGTGCGAACAAGGGAAAGAATGTTACCAATGTTGGAGGAATAGTTAGGCTCGTAATGTGTAAGTTGGTCGATGGTGATGATTTTACAATTGTGGGGGAACATCATCGTTTGAAACATAGAAAAGGCCACCACCTTCATAGCATACATGTAGCTACGTCCAAACAAGATATTGTAATCAAGTGGGACATTGATAAATTCAATGTCGATGAGGATGGTTTTGCCCCTAAGTTTTACGGGGACATTTTGGAATATCCCTTCAGGGGACAATGGTCGACTGTCATAAGCTCGTAGGGTGATGGTAGATGGTACTATCTTATGGGAGCCGAGGTTTTTCCAGACTAATTTGGACATGATTCATGTGGATGCACCTTCATCGATGATACAATGATGAACTGTGATGTTTCAAATATTAACTGGTATCTGAAAAGATACCAGGGCAGGGAGGTGTGGTTCTCTGCTATCTAGATCAAAGGTGATGAGTCTGGTATTAGCTGGGTCGACTGCCCCCAAGGCAAAAAACAAGGATTTTCGTTGAGTTGGACAGTTTTGGAGGACCTCCAATAGAGACATGGTTGCAAGAGACTGTGCGAAGTCATCGACCAGACTGTAGTTATGGGCTACCCTAGCGCGAGGGTTATGTATGTTCTATCACAACGACATACAAGGTATATGAGGGTTTGGTTCAGTGTTAGGGTGTGGAATCATCAATGGTTTTTCGGATGTATCTAGATCCGTTTTCGAGGTGTTTGGGGTAGATTAAGGGGAAAAACCGTACTGGCGACTACATGTTTGGAGAAGAATCTCTTCTTCGTTGGTAAGGAGGATGTTGCAATTAGCCGTATTTCTAGGTTGATTGGGACCTGGGTTTTGATACTACTATTAATACCCTATAATTTTCCAGGATGAGGAGGAAATCGGTAGGGGTAACCACAAAACCTCTTCGAGTCAAGGATCTAGCCCTCCAAGACTCATAGAGGGATCTCTCTGTTAGATTTTTAGTTTTTTGAGTATGGGTCTTAGGCTAGCTATGCAAAATAGGATTTGTTTTTAGAGATTTTGGTTGAGACCACAAAAAAGGGACATTGGGCAAAATGGAGTCAAGAGGTTAAAACAATAGATGAATGAATAACTAAGACAAAATGTAACCAAGCAGGGTAATCATGTCAGTGGATCCTTTGAGGTTATAAAATGGGAAAAGAAGAATAGATTGAAATTCATTTCAAATGTAGAGCAGAGATTATCTGAATTCTACATTTCAAACTTGGAAGAAAACATAAATATTGTTTCGATCCAGCATAGGGTGTTAAGAACAAATCCTACACATTATCTTCTCATAGACAATATAGAAAGAAAAAACATGTGAAATAGGAAATTAACAAGTTACATCAGGGAAAAACTTCACCACTTAAGCACGACACAGGAATCTGGAAATATAATGCCTTTGTATTCATTCATAAAAGTTGCTTACAGATTTTGAAACATTTCTACAGTGGATGGGGACATTCCTATGCCATCCTTCCCTATCAGTCTAACCCTTTTGGCTGTGGAATCTATGGGATTATATAATATTCACAAAACAGTTTCAAATCCTCAAAACATGGATCTGAAAATTACAAGTGTTTATAAAATCTATCCTATTACAAAATTCTAGGAGATAGATCCTATTCATAAGTGATCAATACTATAGTATTCGACATCTGTATAGCCTTGCTGGATGATGATAGGACTGCTTGAAATCTTTCACTGACACCTGAGCCATGAATCAATTATCTTCAACCAAAATGGATTTATCTTTGAGCCTTTCTCCTTTGTACTTGCCTTAAAATCTGAAAAGGATATTCCTTCTCATCTATTTAGGAGTTGAGATGCATATGAAAATCTCCTCAAATGATCTGACAACAAATGGATCTGGTCTGGGATAATATATTGTTGTTCTGTCCATCTCTGTACTTTCGAAATCTAACACGTATAGAACATAGTTGATTTATCTACCGAAAGTCAGGGGATTTGGCAGCTAACAACACCTTTGTGGACCAAAATAAGCCGCCGAAAATCCCGAGTTTTCCAAAACCATTCAAAATTGAAAAATTTGATTCCTTTACTCTATCTAAGTCTTAGGATTCCTTGTTTAGGTCCATAACAAATTCAACCAATGTTTCTAAACCGAGAAGAGCTCTTGGTTTAGGTCTTCTATGTGCTAGCTTAAACCTCAAGAGTTTGATCATTTGGTAAAATTTCTGGTTCTTGTTAGACAGTCTTTTATTCTTACTTTTCAGAGCTACATGCATCAGAGCTAACCTTTTAAATGAGTCTCTTACCTCATCATATGTTCTTTTCATAGCCTGATTTTGATATTTGATGGCTCTTTCTAATAGCCTAAGCTCTGTCACTTCCTCTTTCAACTTCTGAATCTTGGATGCTTTATTGATCTTCTTTTTTCTTGATGTCTCACGTAACTCCAAGGTTGGAGCTTCAACTGTAGTTTCTTCTCTCTCCTCCATGGGTGTTTCAGACTCAGAATTTGAGTATGGAAAATTCAAGATGTTTTTCTCAACAACACTGCTCTGGCCCTCTATTCCCTGATCAAAATCAAGATTCTTTTTTTCCTTCGTAGACCTAGGTGAAGGGGTTGGTTGTTCTATATGAACTGGTGACATGGACCTTCTCTTTTTCTTGATTCTCTTTCGTGTAGATGACTTCTTTGTAGGTGTCTTCTTACCCTTAGGTTGGATCTCTTGTTCGAATTCTCCCCAAAACATGAGATCGTCCCATGTCATATCTCTTCTTTGGAGTTCTCCCATCACTATAAGCTTGATGAGGCCATGATGGAACAATCTATTGTTTGTTTTCTCAGGTTTAGCTTTGACTTTTTGTGCCATCTTGGTGAGGCTCTTATGAAGATAATGAGGCAAGTTGAGAGGGTTTTTGCATTTGAAATGATTAATAAGCATGAAATGGTACAACATGACCTTTCCATACCTCCCTTCACACGTTATTTACACCTAAATAACCTTCAACAAATTCTTCCATTTGTCTTCCAAGTAATTCCTTGGAACATCCTTTTTCCAAATAATTCTCTGGAATTCTGGCTTAAGGTAAGATCTAAATTCAATGTCTTTAATGGAAGTGGTCTTGAACCACCTCTCACCCTCTCCAGGCATTTCAGTTGCTACAACAACACTTGCCTCATCTATCTGCATTTCCAGAGGACCCAATTTCACTTTGGCTCCATCAAAACTTTTGGCAAATGCGTCTGCAATTCCTCGATGATACCCTTGTAATTTTTCACAAAACCTGTAGGAGCCTACATCCTTGAACATTTGAAAAATCTATCGATGAGATTCTAGATATGAAACATCTTGCATCTCCCTCCCTAGAAATTCTCCTCCAATAGACATCTGCAAAAAACATGTTAATATCTTGAAAATACTGAAATCTGGGTTGATGGGCGGGAGACAAGTGCTAGGAAAAAGGAGAGGAAAAACAGATGAGGGAAATTTGTGGATGGCTGGGATTTTAAAATAAACACTTAGAAAATAAGGAACCTAAGATCATGATGTTTATTTAAAACCGACTAAGACAAACCTCCATGTGATTTGTTGCACGAAATGGTAATGGCGAATGAAATCATGATTGGGGTTTCGAATTGATATCTTGGGGTTTAATGATTTTTTAAAACATCAATTAGAATCATAATAAACCACCTAGATCATGAAAAATGATCCTCATAGATTATTTCAGCAGCATTTAAGATCATCATGACATGTGTACTGATGGGGATTTGAGAGTCTGATGGGACAGTCTAACTGTTAGCAGACTCTACGCTTTTGGCAGCATAGAACACCCTGCACCTGCCTTTTTAGCTGCCAAAAGTGAGAAATTTTGGCAACTTATAACACATTGAAAAATGACCCTTAGCTGCCGAAAGCTAACCTTTGACACTTTTTCATTCGAGAGCTCAAAAAATCATTTTCCAATTTTGGATATACCTAGACACCTTTTTGAAACATAAGATACACTACTGGACCATTTACTCTAAGTTTATTAACATGAAGACACTCTCAAAATGATTCAGAGAAAATTTCCAAATAGATAACTGGAGACCAGATGACTATATCATAGGACCCTAACATAGGCTCCAATTGGGGATGGAAATTCCTTGGGAGGTGTCAAGAATCTCAGATCTCAGGCTTCGTAAATCAGTGCCTTGTCCATTAGGCTAGTCCCACCACTTGTATCTTGATCTGTCCTACAACTTAGTGAATGGACACTAGTCGATTATTCATTCTGAGTTTGAATGAGTTTTGAAATAAAAAACAAAAATAAAACACATGCTTGCCCAACAAGTTTATTTGCACACCTATATACCCTAAACTACTGAGATTACTTGCACAATTAAGAGAAAGCAAAATGGAAATGCAGCCAATCCAACATTTTCTCTGTTAATTTTACTTCTTTACTGCTTTTGATCAAACTTAGAACTAGTCCTACTGATGGTGCTTGAGAGTAGTTTCCAACTTGGTCTTCACCACAAAAAAATTGATAATCCTGAAAAACAGGAGAAATACTAGAAATAGAAAAGGATCTTGTATTGAAAAATTTCTCCATATATGTATTTACAGGATCAATATAGTCTTGTCTCATCCTTTGGTTTTCAGTTTCAAACAATTCAACATCATGACTTGATTTCACACCTATTCTTTTTGTGTCCTTGAATGCTTCTTTACATGAATGCAAATGCTCTGATGGTCTTAGTGGTGATCCTCCTACTGAACCAGGCAATGAAGTTGATTGTCTAATCATATCACAATCATATATGTTTTTCAATCCATAACTGAATGCCGAAACAGGCTCCTGACTACACATATTATCTAAAATTGCTACTACGGGATCCTGAAAGGATTGACAAGATTGCTTCATTGATTCACATGACAGTTTCTGGCTTTCAATGTGTTTAACCTTCAACATCTGCTCAAGAGTCTCTTNCGAAACAGGCTCCTGACTACACATATTATCTAAAATTGCTACTACGGGATCCTGAAAGGATTGACAAGATTGCTTCATTGATTCACATGACAGTTTCTGGCTTTCAATGTGTTTAACCTTCAACATCTGCTCAAGAGTCTCTTTCAAGATTTTGAATGAGTCAAAAACTAAAGGTACAGAGTTACACTTCAATGTTTCGAATTCTGCTTTAGGCTTTGCATTTTCCCTTGAACTTTGAAAATCAGAGAAACTTGGATATTGTAATCCTGGATCTCAAATGGCCTCTTTATCATCAATGAAATCCTTCACTATTTCACCAAAGGGTTTTTCTTCTTCACTATTTACAACTTGTTCAAAAATTTTTCTCAGTAATTTAAAGGAGGAGAAACATAAGGGTAAATTTTGTACACTTACTCTGAGACTTTCTGCATTTTGATCCTTGTTGTCATGATTTCTATGTATAGATTGACTGTCCTGTTTAAATTACAACTGATCGTCTTCCTTCCAACAATATGTTGTTGATTTATTTGGAAAATCCATCTGAATGTAATCCTCATCATACTTGGGAAGATCATCCATGAAAGGAATGCCATTGAACATGCATATCATATAAGGAGAATCTTCCTCCATCTTTTGATTTTGAACTTCATATTTGACTGTATTGTGAATTGAATGCATGACATTATCATTTTTCAGTCCCTGATACCATGGTTGAGTTGCAAACTTTTTGGGAATATTGACCTTTGTCGTTTCTGGAACTAGTGGGATGTGAGGTCTTCGAACAACAAGTTCTTCTTTCCTACTAATTTCTTTCATCATCTCTTCTATAGTGTTGGCCAGGACATCTAGCTTCACTTCTGAAGATGTCATCCATTTCTTTTCTGTTCTGGCCTTTTCTTCTGCTCTTATCTTGGACCTTTTCTTCAACAGATTAGCTTCTACATCAACTGCAACATTCTGCATTTCTTTGAGAGTTGCAATGTTCCTTTCTCTTAATTGGAATTCCATATCAGGATCGAAGGCATCTGGGTAATGCAAGTGAGATTATCCTGGGGGTGGCCTTATATCAGTAGGCATTGCATGATATATCTTATTGAACCTTGTTGAAAACTAAGGTACTTTCTCCCCTGGCTGTATTTTCAAATGGTCATATTCTTCTAGGATGAGAAAGACATTTCTCATGATCACCCATCGATCTAGGAAATTTTTTACAAACTGATGGAAGCTACTAATGCTTGCATCTAGAAGATTCTTAAACCAATTTTTGACTTTACCTTGTAATGATAGGGTGAACATTCTGATGCAGACATCATCATCTTCTACCTGGAACAGATCAAGAAAATCCTCAAGACTTTGGATGTTCTTTTTAGCAGTGATCTTCACATTTTCTCCATCAAACCTGGGCAGATTATTGATGTAACTGGCAGGGATTTCATGGAAAATAGGAGTCAAATCTAGGGGCCTGTATCTGTCTGGGATTTTTGTAGGTACATGGGGTAAAGCAAGCGGTTTATAATCATTTGGAGATTTAGCATGAGTAGGAGATAAGGCATGAGGCTCATGTATCACTAGGCTTTCTATAGGTGTATCTGGTATGTGCACCGGTGTATGAGTATGTACATGATCTACGTTTTGGGGCCTAGTCTCTTGAGGTTTATCAATTTGCAGATGACCTGTGTAAACTTCAACAATGTACTCTTGATCAGGTTTAGAATAAGATAGAACATAATTACAGATAAAACCAAAGATGTCTTGAATACAATTTGAGCTTGAATACCATCTCTTTCCACATTGATTGGTCATGCTTCAAGTTCTTCCTCCAGTGGAGTCTTTGAGTTGGCACTGTTCTCGAGATGATTGGAGTCTCCAAGTGAATTATTTCATACTTCTTGTGTCTGGTCACTGTCCACCATCAGTGATCAGATCTGGAACTTGAAGTGCACTACTGGGGAAAGTTCCCCAGTATGGTCACCATTATGTTATCACCGTGTAATTTCCGAGGCTGAGGAGGAAATCGACAGGGGTAACCACAAAACCACTTCGAGTCAAGGATATAGCCCTCCAAGACTCAAAGATGGATCTCTCTATCAGATTTATATTTGTTTGGAATAGGATATTAGTCTAGTTATGAAGAACATGATTTGTTTTTGAGTTTTTGGTTGAGACCACAAAAATATCCATTGGGAAAAATGGAGTTAGGTCATGAAATTCAATGGTTTACAGTTCAACACAGGCTCACAACCTCCCTCAAACACTGAGGAAAAATAGGCACCTTGTTGATCAGGTATAGAGTGATGTAAAGGTAGTCTGAAAAAGAAAAGAGTCAAATGTAATAAGGGGCATCTGACAAGGATGAATCTATTATGGCATCTTTAGAAGAAAGAAAATAGGAGGTAGGACACTAAACAAGGCATCTAACCAAGGATGAATCCTAGAAGGAAAACCATGGACACATAACAATATTCAAGTACATAAGAGGCACCTAACCATGGGTGAATCTCTACATGCAGCTGTAGAAGAATCAACATACAAATCTGATGGTTGAAACAAAGCATCTAACTATGGACGAATTCTGTAACATGACATCAAAAATACATGACAAGCATATTCTATGATGAAAGGAGCACCAAAAGATGAATTCCAATCACACTTCTCTTAGAAATAAGTTGTAAGATAAACAAATAAACAAAGAAAATACATTGTTGTGCATAAGCGCCGTGATGAATCTCAAGTCATAAGTAGGCTTGCTATGTTAAATTCACAAAGAAATGAACATGGTCTTTCTTACACCTGTTGGGATTTCCCTACACCCAAAATTTATAGGGCCCAGGGAGCCTCTTTCACATAAGTCAAACCTCTACTCTATTACAAACATAGATATAAATAAATAAATAAAACAATCCTTAGGCTCAGGAGATCGAATTTGATCCTCCTGGTCGAAAATAGAAAGTAAATCTGAAAAGATCTGAACTAAAAACTGGGTTGAATCTACTGAAAAAAGGGGACAACTCAGAACTATGTTTCTCTTCAATGATGATACCTGTGTAAAAAATGAAGGAGTTTATTGTACATGAGCATGTGTTGGACAAAAACCTCCTTCGGTTTCTCCAATTTCATCTCTAGCTCACTGAAACAACTCCCACAAAATCAAGGCTGAAACAAAAAAACCAAAAATCTGAAAAATGAGGCTGAAAGATGGCTTCGATTCTCCCCACTGGTGGCACCTGTGAAAAATCTGAAAGAGGTTTTTTTTTTCAGCCCGTGCTGAACAAAAACCTCTCTCGATTTTGAAAATCCGTGTTCTTTTTCCTGGAAACATCCTTGGAAAAAGAATGGTTGAACTGGACAAAACGTGATTTTTTCACTTTTCGGAAGGGCGATTTTGGAGGGCAGAGTGGTTTTGGTTAGACCCCCCTGAGGTGGTAAGTGGTATTGGGAGGGGGGGCGTCTGAGTTCAGCAGGAGGTGACACATACCCCTCTCATGTCCCATCAACTCCAGGGGGGTCCAAGTTGGTGGTATTGGGAGGGATAGGTGTCACCTCCAGGTGAAATCAGACCCCCCCCTCCCAATACCACTTACCACCTCAGGGGGGGTCCGACCAAAACCACTCTGTCCTAAAAAACTGCCCTTTCGAAAAGTGAAAAAATCGCGTTTTTCCCAGCTCGACCAGTCTTTTTTCGAGGATGATTCAAGGAAAACAGAGATGGATTTTAAAAAATCGAGAGACCACTTTGTTGAGAATGGGCTGAAGAACAAAAACCTCTTTCATATTTTTCATAGGTTCCACCAGTGGGGAGAATTGAATCCATCTTTCAGCCTCATTTTTCAGATTTTTGGTTTTTTTGTTTCAGTCTTGATTTTGTGGGAGTTGTTTCGACGAGATGGTGATGAAATTGGAGAAACCAAAGGAGGTTTTTGTCCATAACATGCTCATATACAATAACCTCCTTCAATTTTTACACATGTGTCACCGTTGAAGAGAAACAAAGGTCTAAGTTGTCCCCTTTTTTCCACAGATTCGGCCCAGTTTTCAGTTCAGATCTTTTGGGATTTACTTCCTATTTTCTGCCAGGCGGATCGAATTTGATCTCCTGAGCCTAAGGATTTTTTTGTTATTTATATCTATGTTTGTAATAGAGTAGAGGTTCAACCTATGTGAAAGAGGATCCCTGGGCCCTGTAAATTTTGGGTGTAGGGAAATCCCAATAGGTGTAACAAAGACCATGTTCATTTCTTTGTGAATTTAACACAGCAAACCTACTTATGAATTGAGATTCATCACGACGCTTATGCTCAACAATGTCTTTTATTTGTTTATTTGTTTATCTTACAACTTATTTCTAAGAGCAGTGTGATTGGAATTCATCCTTTGGTGCTCCTTTCATAATAGAATATGCTTGTCATGCATTTTTTATGTCATGTTACAGAATTCATCCATAGTTAGATGCTTTGTTTCAACCATCAAATTTGTATGTTGATTCTTCTGCAACTGTATGTAGAGATTCACCCATGGTTAGGTGCCTCTTATGTAGTTGAATATTGTTATGTGTCCATGGTTTTCCTTCCAGGATTCATCCTTGGTTAGATGCCCTGTTTGGTGGCCTACCTCCTGTTTTCTTTCTTCTAAAGCTGCCATAAGAGATTCATCCTTGTCAGATGCCCCTTATTACAATGGACTCTTTTCTTTTTTCAGAATACCTTTACATCACTTTATACTTTCTGAACAAGGTGCTTATTTTGCCTCAGTGTTTGAGGGAGGTTTTTAGCCTGTGTTGAACTGTAAACCATTGAAGTTCATGACCTGAATCCATTTTGCCCAATGGCTCTTTTTTTGGTATCAACCAAAAAATAAAAAACAAATCATGTTCTTTATAACTATCCTAATATCATATTCCAAACAAATCTAAATCTGACAAGGAGATCCCTCTTTGAGTCTTGGAGGGCTAGATCCTTGACTCGAAGTGGTTTTGTGGTTACCCCTGCTGATTTCCTCCTCAACCTAGGAAATTACAGGGTGATAACAACTGCCAAATTTGGGGTGGAGTTGGGTGTACCTCCTGTTGGGTATTCATCACACCTTGGTGTTGAATAGGGTTTTGAAAAATGGTCGGAGGTGGCTGTTGCAAGTACTGTTGTGGGGCCTGCTGAGGGGTAGACGGTGCTAGAGGACGTTGCACATTCATGGATTCTTTCATCCGTTTGAAATCGACGATTTGGGGGCAATGGTGTGTATACTGTCCATACTCACCACAGAGAGCGCAAGGGAAGTTAGTTCGAAGGTTATTGTTCCTCCCTTGTCATGGTTGATTGTTATTTTTTCCCCCTTGGGGGTTTTGGTTGTCTTGATTCTGGTTTCCCCCAGCGGGATTGTTTTGTTGGGGGTTATTTCCTCTTGGTACTAGGTTGTTATTGTTTCATTTTTTTCCTTTATTCTTGGAATTATTCGGCAGATGGGATTGATTTTCCATATTCAATTGTTCAAAGGTTTGAATTTGTTGAATGGGAGAGGGTTGAACAAAGTTAACGCTGACTTGTGGTTGTTCTGGTGGAGGAGCAACCTTCTGTGGAGGATGAGGAAATGGAAAATATGGATTTTTTTGTGGAGATGATCCATATGGAATGTAGTAAGTTTAAGCGCTTCCACTAGTGCTAAGGTTGTATGCAGAGGTAGAAGGTGAACCCGTACTTGGTTGAGAGGCTGGATGCATCATGGGTATCGGTGAGGGTCCACCCATTGGTGGAGGAGGAGAAAAAGGATATGACTGTTGGTGAGAAGGAGGAGGGTAATAAGGCATCCCTCCATATGGTTGTGGATATGTATGTGCACCATAAGCGGGTGATAGGTGGTTGTAAGGGTTGAAATGGTTCATAGAACCAATCAAGCCATCCGTTGTGTGGGACATCCCAGGTTTGTCCTGTCCAAATGGTATGGGTCTAGGTGCATCAAGAAATACTGTGTATAAGTAACTCGACTAAGCATAGATGAGGTCAAACTATTGGGCATTGCTGATGGTTTCCTCTTCTGATTGAGGAAAATTGGATGCTACATCCTTGGCAATAGCAGAGACAAAAGAAACCAATCAAGACGTTGTTCCTTGGTGGTTTCTGCTTTACACAAACTATGTCGCCAATGCCATTCATGGATGTGGTCAGCTATATGGATAGAAGTGGTTTTATTGAACTCAGAGAGGAGTTATAAGCCAATATCATGACGCATTGGTAGTTGAAAAAAGGACAAAAAGGCCTTGGCCAATGATTCAAAGGTCACATGGGACCCTGATTTTTCATCTACATACCATTTGGCTGATGGGCCCGTGAGATTTCTTTGAAAAAAACTCAAGTGAATGGAGTCATCCATGATGTTGTTTGAATAGCACCATAAGTGGAAGGTCATAACATGGTTGGCAAGATCTTCCCCTGTTTTTTCTTCAAATTTTGGAATATCTGAAGGTAGTTTGGTAGGCATATTGGGCCATGTGGGGTCATGTAAAATGGGATCATTCGTGAGTTTGGTCAAATCAAAAATATTGAGTGATGATAAGTATGGCATAGGGAGATTTGGTGGAGGATTAGTTCCAACCATTGTGTGAGAAGGTAGTGGACCTGTTCCTTGAGAAATATTTGGTGGGGTTGTACTTCTCCCTTGAGAATAAGTTTGACCTCTGCCTCCTTTTAAAGGAGAACTAGACGATGGATGGCCTTGGGAATTAGACCCAAGCAAAGTGGAACCAAGTAAATATAATCCCAAAATAATATCACTCACGGGGGTGTGAGATGGTTGAGTTGATGAGTTGGAAAGACTAGGGACTCCTCCTAGAATAGGAGGGAGATTCTGCGAACGTCTGGAACGACGGGGATTATGTGGGTCCCTTATGGTTTTTGACTAGCAAAGTTAATGCGTGCAATTGGTGATAAGAGAAAATAAATGGACAAGAGATTTTTTATAATTTGGACCTTCATAAGATAATATAACTCACAATTGCATGTAATCAAATGGATATCAGACATAAATCATCTGTAAAATAAACAAGCATGTGGATAGGTGGATTTTGTCCGCGTGGGGGAACAATAGAAACATATGCTCATGTACTAAAAAGATGTATCATCCTTTCTCTCAAATAGCACAGGGCCTTCCAATAGCACTCAACAATGGGGTCTAAAGCCACTAGAAGAGGAACTAGTGAAGGTTGCAATAATCAGTTATAATGAGGGGTAGAGGGTGCATATCTCAAAAGAGCTGGTGATATTTCCCAATAGCCACATAAAATATGATCAAGGTGAAATTGCAACCCACAATCGCCACCTGGGTATATATCCTAAGTTTTGGTCACTAGGTACCTTGGTAAAAGTGTGACATTTAGATTTTTGGCCTCAGAAATGGGTCATGGGATGGATGCCCTTCCAAGAGTTGGGTGACTCAAGGAGGGATGAGTAGAACAATCGAACCTCTACCTTTGACCCTTCATGGGTATCTCCCTACCTTATGGTGTAGGAACACTTGACTTGGAGGATTTGAAAAGTTCCCTATTTCTCAAATTCTATTGTTTGAAAATGTGAGAACCAAATAACGAGGGGTTATTTGGATGCCTACCCCCGATATCCTACCTAGACTAAAAAAATTATTTTGGCACCTCCTATGGAGGAAAACTGAGTGTGTTTTTAGAATTGTTTTAGATGTGGTGGGATGAGAGATTGGGGGTGTGGACCAATAGCATTTGGATTAAATGGGTGTGGATAATTTCCAAAGAAGTAGTGTGATGTTTCATAATTCCTTTGGAGAAAACCTACTTCAACCTCCACTATTCAAAATAGAAATTATGTGTGTGAGGAGTGGCTTTGTGTGCAAGCAAGTGAAAAAGTGTGCCAATATTTGAATAAGTTAAGTGTGATATTACAACATGTGGACTTCCTGTGTTCCTTACAAATATTCTTTACCTAGATTACTATGTGTCTTTGGTACAACCTTGCGGAATATTTAAATCCCTAAAGAACTAGCAATGTGGACATATGGGTCCTTTACAAATCCTTTAAACTCCCTAAATGTTGTTTAGACTAAGAAATATTTGAAGCTATCCTATATTGAAAGCATGTGGGCATGTATGGGACCTTTACTTTGATCTTTAAACTTCTCTAAATTTGTGATGTAAACTAAGAAAACAATTTTTAAGAAACTATCCTAAGTTTGCAACATGTGGGCATGTATGGGCCCTTACAAAACTTTAAGATGATTTCAAATAACTAAGAGGAACCCTAGGGGTCTTTGTCCTCACCTAAATATTTTTTTTAAGGGAGATGAAATGTCCCTTTAACCACCTTTTTGGTTCCCAATATCACAATAGGGTGCGAGGGAAGAGCATACTTGAGGGTCAAAGTTAACTTCTAGTCCCAATTTAAGTGATTTATGTATGAAAGCAATAACCTCAACTTAAAATTTTACAAGCCAAATAAGCCATCCATGTGGCAACAAAGCAAAAGAGGAGAATATTGGTTCTTTTTACCCCCTAAGTGCCTATGTTAGTTAACCTTTAATATGGGAAAGGACTCTAGGTGGAGTGTAGTTTCCTTACAAAGTGCATGAAAATAAAAATTTGAAGGCTAGGGGTCCTCAAACCTTTATAAAAACCCTTACAATTTTGAAAAAATGGAGTGATGGATGGGTTACAACTCTGATAGGCGCGCAGAGGGAGCATAGTGCACATAATTCACAGTGTAAAGAGGTCTATTTCTCTCATAGTGTGCATCTATGGGCAGGAAAATCCGTTCACTTCCTGTCACACGTCGTGGGAAAAATTTCCAAGTGAAATACTCCTTCCCCAGCTCTGAATTTTGACTTCGGCAGGTTGGGCTAGGCCGGTTTTGGTACCTGCAAGACAAAACAATCAAAATGAATTGGTCTCTAAGCTAAAATAGGGAGGAATTTTATATTGATCCCCAGTATGGTCACCAATCTGTTGTGTTGATTTTGTCCCTTGAGTGAGGAAAACAACAACACTTGCAAGTCTAGATGAGCCTACTAGACAAGACATAAGTTTTGTGAGTGGGTTAGATAAGCCAAAGACTTGTATAAAAAATAAAAAAAAACAACTAGGAAATAAATGTTAGAAAGAACGAGAAACTTAGAACCATGAAAATCAAATAATGACCAGCATAATGCTACCAATGGATCAATAGATTAGTAGGAAAAATACAGTAGAGAAAAATAGGGACTTATTGTTCGACAACACATGTATTCCAACAGAGGATGAACACCTTTAGTAACCAATCAGACAACTAGATCAAATATCAACACACCAATGTTTTGACGTGGTAAAATCCCTACAGGGAAACATCCATGGCCCCAACCAACGCGGCCGCTTGGAGCAGTTTATTAATGAAAAAGAAAAAGATTACAGAGAGATTTTACAAGAAAGTTTCTCACAATCGATCATCAAAAAATGAACCTCGATGCTCTTTAAATAGAGATCATGGACTAATAAGGTGTTGAACCATGGATCAATGGGCATTAAGATCGAGGAGAGTATGAACTGTCGGATCACTCTATGTTGGGAACATATTGTGACCGTAGGATTTACTAACTATAAATGCATACTAATGCATACTAAATAAACACACTAAGAAACACACTTTTACCTAATGACACATTAGACCAAGTAGATCTTAACTAACTCTTAAGTGTCTAAATATCCTAACATCCCTCCTTAAGAATAACTTGGGATAGGATTGAAGGATTTACAATGTTGACACAATAGGAGAAGGAAGGAGGCATTAGAGAATATCCTCCCTTAATGACAACTTCCTGAAGTCCTAACATAGATCGAAGTTTGTAAAACTTCGCTTCTATAAGAGAATTTGTGAAAATATCTACAAATTCATCTTCTGCAGGGAAAAAGAGAACTTCAATAACTTGATCATGAATGAGCTTTCTGATGAAGTGCATGTGTAGCTCGAAGTGTTTGCTATGATGATGTTGAACTGGGTCTTTGGCGAGCTTGATGGCACTCTGATTGCTGCACCAAAGGCTGGTCGGATGTTGCTGCTAGAATACAAACTCTGAAAGGATCCGTCGAAGCCATAAATATTCCTGACTGGCATTTACCACTGCTCAATACTCTCCTTCTGCTGAAGAAAGTGAAATATCCTATTGTTTCTTACAGGCCCAAGTGACATTTCCTAAACCAAGGCTGAAAACATAATATGTAGTAGACTTCTGATCATCAAGGTCGTCGACCCAATCTGAATAAGTGAAACCAACCAATAAAGGAGTCCCCCCTGAATTGTAATGTATCCTGAACTGAATTGTACCATGAACATAGTGAAGTATACTTTTAGCTGCTTTCCAATGGATTTCATGGGGTTTTTGCATATACCGGGCAACAAGACCAACATCAAAGGAAAGATCATGACGGGTATGAGTCAAGTATAAGAGGCTATTGTTGTAGGAAAATCTCCCTGCGGACAGGTGGATTACCTCAAAGAGCTTGACCTTAACTCTAAGACAGAAAATGCTTAAC
>SNQJ01S0140459.1:0-23763 GCA_010110895.2 Picea sitchensis | reverse complement strand
TCGTAGTTATATGATCACGGCCTCATGGATTCGCAAATTGGCAACTCTTTATCTATATCTTCACACCATAAGCCCGACCGATCGTGATCCCTTTCAATACTTAGCCAATTATCTGATCATCGGGTCCCAAGTTTGTGGTATCCAACACCTATGTCCCATGTTCTGTCATATACATCTTGCACCCAAAGAACTTCTGTGATATTCAATTTATGCCTTTACTAGTGAGAACTCACGAGGGGTTTGAAAGGATTTGCATTAATAAGCGAATAATAGATGTTCTTCTGCGAGATACTTAGCCCTTTTTTCGTTGTCTTCTTCATGTGTATTATCGCTTTCTCGTTATATACTTGGTCACCTTTCTATAATCGCGGGTTCCAGCGTTGGCGGGCTGACATATCTTCATCTCCATCTATATCCTCACATGACGAATCTGACCGACTGTTATTCCTTTCCATACTTAGCCAGTTTTATTCCCGCGGTTGTTGGGTTGGCACTTTCGAACTCTGTTGCTTCTTGTTCTGTGATTTGTGGTATGCATCACTTATGTCCCCTGTTCGCGGTATCCAACACTTATGTCCCATGTTCCGACATATACATCTTACACCCAAAGAACTTCTGTGATATGCAATTTATGCCTTTACTAGTGAGAACTCACCAAGGGTTTGAAAGGATTTGCATTAATAAACGAACAATAGATGTTCTTCTGTGAGATACTTAGCCCTTTTTCCCTTGTCTTCTTCCCGTGTGTTATCGCTTTCTAGTTATATACTTAGTCATCTTTCTATAATCACGGGTTCCAGCGTTGGCGGGATGACATATCTTCATCTCCATCTATATCCTCACATGAAGAATCTGACCGACCGTTGTTCCTTTCCATACTTAGCCAATTTTATGCCCGTGGTTGTCGGGTTGGCGCTTTTGAACTTTGTTGCTTATTGTTCCGTGATATACACCTTGCACTCAAAATTTCTATGATCTACAATTCCTCACTTTCTGGTTATTTACTTAGTGACCTTTCTATGCTCACAGATTCTAGCGTTGGCGGGATAACATATCTCTATCTTCGTCTATATCCTCACATGATGAATCCGACCGACCACTGTTCCTTTCCATACTTAGCCAATTTCATGGCCGCGTTTGTCGAGTTGGCGCTTTCGAACTCTGTTGCTTCATGTTCTGTAATATACATCGTGCACTCAAAACTTCCGCTATCTACAATTCCACCGTGGACTCCTTGAACTCGCAAGATTCACTCTACCATGGCTCACAAATGCTTCAAAGTATGTGTCGTTGCATTCCATCCCCACTAACTTCCTTTCCTTCCTAATACACATTAGTTACGCTCTTACTAGTGACAATTGGACACACTGGTACGAAATAGTTGGCATCAGACCCTCCGCAATATACAAATTGACTATCAGATTCTGACATCGTCCCCTCTTCCGTGTTACACATTATGGATTCAAATGTTCCGAGCGATACAATTTGAACATCGGTGCCTCACGTCTTCTGGAGAGACCTTGTCAGCCTGTTTTGGTTCACGAAATGTCCAATTCTTGGTCATTGTTTCGGGTTGGCGCTTTCAAACTCTGTCGGTTCTTGTTCCGTGATATACATCTTGCACTCAAAATTTTCGTGATCTACAATTCCACCGCGCACTCAGTCCTTTTTCCCTTTTCTTCTTCCCGTGTATTATCGCTTTCTGGTTATATGTTTAGTCGCCTTTCTATGATCGTGGGTTCCAGCGTTGGCGGGTTGACATATCTTCATCTCCATCTATATCCTCACATGACGAATCTGACCGACCGTTGTTCCTTTCCATACTTAGCCAATTTTATGCCTGTGGTTGTCGAGTTGGCGCTTTCAAACTTTGTTGCTTCTTGTTCTGTGATATACACCTTGCACTCAAAATTTTCGTGATCTACAATTCCTCGCTTTCTGATTATTTACTTAGTGGCCTTTATATGATCGTGACTTCCAGCGTTTGCGGGCTGACATATCCCCATCTCCGTCTATATCCTCACATGACGAATTCGACCGACCATTGTTCCTTTCCATACTTAGCCAATTTTATGGCCATGTTTGTCGGGTTGGCGCTTTCGAACTTTGTTGCTTCTTGTTCCGTGATATACATCATGCACTCAAAACTTTCGTGATCTACAATTCCACCGCAGACTCCTATAACTCGCAAGATTCACTCTACCATGGCTCACAAATGCTTCAAAGTATGTGTCCCTGCCTTCCATCCCCACTAACTTCCTATCCTTCCTAAGATACATTAGTTATGCTCTTACTAGTGACAACTGGACACGTTGGTACGAAACAGTTGGCATTAGAGCCTCCGCAATATACAAATTGACTACTGGATTCTGACATTGTCCCCTCTTCCGTCTTACACATTATGCATTCAATCTTTCGAGCAATACAATTTGAACGTCGGTGCCTCACGTCTTCTGGAGAGAGCTTGTCATCCTGTTTTGGATCCTCATGTTGACAGGTTCACGAAATTTCCAATTCTTGGTCACTGTTTCGGGTTGGCACTTTCGAACTCTACTGGTTCTTGTTTCGTGATATACATCTTGCACTCAAAATTTATGTGATCTACAATTCCACCGCGCAGTCAGGACCTTTTCCCTTTTCTTATTTCCATGTATTATCGCTTTCTGGTAATATGCTTAGTCGCATTTCTATGATCATGGGTTTCGGCGTTGGCAGGCTGACATATCTTCATCTCCATCTATATCCTCACATGATGAATCTGACCGACCGTTGTTACTTTCCATACTTATCCAATTTTATGGCTACAATTTCCGGGTTGGTGCTTTCGAACTCTACTGCTTCTTGTTCCTTGATATACATATTGCATTGAAAACTTCCGTCATCTACAATTTCATCGTGGAGTCCTCTAACTCGCAATCTTCACTCTACCATGATTCAAAAATATTTCAAAGTATCTGTCGCTACCTTCCATCCCCACTAACTTCCTGTCCTTCCTAATATATATTAGTTATGCTCTTACTAGTGACAACTAAACACACTGGTACGAAATAGTTGGCATCCAACCCTCTGCAATATACAAATTGGCCATCGAGTTCCGACATCATCCCCTCTTCTGTGTTACATATTATGCATTCAAATGTTCTGAGGGTTACAATTTGACCGTCGGGGCCTCACGTCTTCTAGGGAGACCTTGTTGCCCTATTTTGGATCCTCGTGTTGACGCATTCACGGAATCTCCAATTCTTATTCATTGTTTCGGGTTGGCGCTTTTGAACTTTGTTGCTTCTTGTTCCGTGATATACATATTGTACTCAAAATTTCCATGATCTACAATTCCACCGCAGACTCCTTAGCCCTTTTTTTGTTTTCTTCTTCTTGTGTATTATCGCTTTCTGGTTCTATACTTAGTCACCTTTCTATGATCGTGAGTTCCAGCGTTTGCGGGCTGAAATATCTTTATCTCCATCTATATCCTCACATGAGGAATCCGATCGACTGTTGTTGCTTTCCATACTTAGCCAATTTTATGGCCGCAATTGTCGGGTTGGCGCTTGCGAACTCTGTTGCTTCTTGTTCCGTGATATACATCTTGCACTCAAAACTTTTGTAATCTACAATTCCACCGTGGACTCCTCGAACTCGCAAGCTTCACTCTACCACGGTTCACAAATGTTTCAAAGTATATGTCATTTCCTTCCATCCCCACTAACTTCTTGTCCTTCCTAATATACATTAGTTATGCTCATACTAGTGACAACTGCACACACTAGTATGAAACAGTTGGCATCCAACCCTTCGCAATATACAAATTGACTACCAGGTTCCAACATCGTCCCCTCTTCCGTGTTACAGATTATGCATTAAAATGTTTCGAGCGATACAATTTGATCGTCGGGGCCTCACTTCTTTTGGGGAGACCTTGTCAGCCTATTTTGGATCGTCGTGTTGACAAGTTCACGAAATCTCCAATTCTTATTCATTGTTTTGGGTTGGCGCATTCGAACTCTGCTACTTCTTGTTCCATGATATACATCTTGCACTAAAAATTTCAGTGATTTACAATTCCTCCGTGGACTCCTTAGCCCTTTTTTCGTTTTCTTCTTCCCATGTATTATCGCTTTCTGGTTATATACTTGGTCGCCTTTCAATGATCGTGGGTTCCAGTGTTGGCGGGCTGACATATCTTCATCTCCATCTATATCCTCACATGATAAATCTGACCGACTGTTGTTCCTTTCCATACTTAACTAATTTTATGGCCGCAGTTGTCGGGTTGGCACTTTCGAACTTTGTTGCTTCTTGTTCCATGATATATCTTGCTTTCCTTCGATGCCACATCACGGACAAGATGTTTGTTGCATAAATAACAACGCAATACAACCACTAGTTTCATTTTTTCCATGACCAGAAAAAAAAAATAGTTCATTCCTCTGCCCTGGAAAGTCGGGGACTTCGTGTGCAAAAATGTCAACAAGATTGATGAATTTGTCAGCCATTTCAAGAAATTGAACCTAACATATGCTGAAAGGCTAAAAGGGTTCGACCCTAACGGGATTTTTCAAGAACATTTACTGGAAGTTGGCTTTAGCAGCTCTTTTATCCATAGACACCTGACCAAAGACAGGGACAGTGACGACAACAATCATGCTTCTGGCGATTGCGATGTAGAGACATTGCAAAGCATGATTGAATTGTACAGACAACAGGGAAAAATATCTAGTGAGAAGAGTGCCCAGTCCCCCGCCAACACTCCCAAGAGAACGACATCACTAAGCATCACTTCAACAGCCCACCCCAATAAGAAAGCAACCCATAAATCTTCAAACGAAGGAGGAGATAAGAACCCTCCTCGCATAAAAATCGATATTTCTCACAAAATTCCACTGACGAAGAAGAGAAAAAATAATGTAGGGCAGGCGGACGAACCCAAAATTGAAAGTGAACAGTTGCAACTTGAAATTGAAACTGAGCACATGCACAAAGTTGGTCTGTCCGCAATGGAAATAGTTGAGACCGACATTTTTTATGAAGATGAATCCTTTGTATTCCAGAGCATTGTTTTTTACAGCCAATCTAAAAATATGGTCATTGAAAAGAGAGATGTAACAAATAGGAAAGGCAAATCTCTCACAAATATTAACTTTAGGAAAATGCGACCATTCCAAATCTCCCTATTTCACCACGTAACTGGTGATGCTCTTGATGATTCCATTGGATGAATTGAAGCAGAAAATGCTAGACTGAAAGACGGCCTCAACGAATTTGAGGAGGCTTTCATTGCTACCCCGAAATTTGCCAGTCCTTTAGAAAAAAACATGCCCACTACCATTGCAGCCAAGATGAAAGTATCCTCTACCCTCATTGCATTGTCTAGATCCCTTGTAGACAATAACATCAAGAAAAGAATGTAGTTAGTTACTAAAGACCGGGAAACATCACAAAATATAGTTTCCTTCTAAAACAAGGCAAATGATTTGCTTGAACATTTACAGGAAAATTTAAAAAATGATCAACGTTTCTGTGAACAGGTGATGGCCCCTTTTGCCAACCATGCCATCAACACCTCGGAACTAAAAAGAAGACAAGAGAATCTTCCCTCCCCAAAGCGGACCAAAAAAGTAAAAGCATGCTGGCAAAAGAAAGTTAAGAACCTAGAGCTCATTGTCGAATCATGTAAACAAGCCATATTAGAAAAGGAAGAATTATTCACAAACCTAATCCAAATAGACTTAGCTGGAAGTACCAACGAGGTTCAAGACCCAAACTTAATTCTCAAATCCTTGTCAATGACCAAAGAAGCCTTCGATGAACAACTTGGTATTTTAAAGGGGTTGTCTTTTGAAAAGTTTTACGGCATAGTTGAACATTGTGTAGATGAGCTTGAGCGCTAGGCACTGGACTATTCGGCACACAATGAAGAAATTGAATAGAGTCTGCATAGTATTTCAATGGATCTAAGGAAATTAGAAAATGACCTTTACAACATAGAAATCCGGGATGAAATCAACATGGCCCCCATGAGAAGCTACATTGAAGAATGGTTCCAATAGAGAATGGACAACCTCATCCAGGAAGGGCAACAACTGATTGACACGATTCCACTGACCATCGACGACAACAACAAAAACGCGTCGACTTCGTAGTAATTCTATACTCTCATCTTGTTTTCTTTATCAATCCAGTTATTATACCTCTTTAAATAAAAAATTGTAACCAAACACTCATAACTTCCAATTTCTTCTTTTCAGGTCTTCCTTTCTACCGTCGCACACTTCTTCTTTCGACATTCCTAATTCTTGTACTTGTTTCTTTTTATGGTTCACGAGAGCCCCAATCCCAGTCTATATGAAAAACACATTTAAATTTCCAGAAATATGTAACATACATTATTAATTTTTGATAAATTTCAAAGAAAACTAATTCGGAAATGCCTTTGTTGCAAGACATTATTACTATTTTATGTCACAGGCATTATTAATTTTTGATAAATTTCAATTTTTTTGTGTCCAAGAACCTTTGTTTCAAAGAAAAGTAATTCGGGAATGCTAAATTTTGTGTCCTAATGTAACAAGCATTATGTCACAAAATAATTTTATTTCGACGAGTGTTTGAACCTTTCTTTCAAAGAAAACTGATTCGGGAATGCTAGATTTTTTGTGTCTTGTTGTATGCTAAATTTTTTTTGTCCGGGAACCTTTGTTGATGTAACAGACATTATTAGTATTCTATTGCATTTGAATGTTTCAAACATAAACAAAAGTATGGAAACCTCAACCCCTCTACTTCTTCCTCTTGCAAATTTCATTTCAATGGTGAGGTTATAGAAGGATTATTTGCTTGTGTTTAGAGGATTGTGTAGCTTTCCTGTGCTATCAAATTTAGATCCTAGGAACCTCTGTTGATGTAACATTGTATTATTTTTTGATACATTTCAAAGAAAACTTATTTGGGAATGCTAAATTCTACATGGATACCGCATGTACTTCAACTTGCTTCCCACGTGTCTGTATTCAATCGCATTTATTCCCATTCCAACGTGGCAGGGACTACATTGCCATGCAACACTTGTTTTACTAGTACATTGATAGTTAAAAAAAATGTCCACTTATTATTTTTTAGAGATTCACTATAATATCAAACTTTTTATGCATCCTTTCCAAGGCTCGAAGTATAGATCTTTACATCCCTTCCAAGGCTTGAAGTACAAATTCATTGTAGTGTAGGTTCATTTCGACTTATAATTGCTTATCGTTAGTGACACCATTGTATCTAAAACAAAGTTGAATTACAACGATGACTTGAATAAGCAATTTTGTGTTATGATGTAATGTCTTTTAAAGAAAAAACATATTCAATGATCAAAATTAATGTCACTTTCCTTTCTCTCCCAAATTTGTTGGAGGTGTCATTTAAATCTATTTTTTTTGTTTTTTATTATATTTTGTTTCAAGATGTGATTATCTGGTATGTCTAAAGTGTTTTAAATCATCATTTTGTGTGAAATTAGAGAAAAAAGGGCATATTTGTTCATTGGTTTCTGAAAATCTTACAACCACTTGTCTTTGGCAATGGGACTTCAAGAGTGTTTACTTGTGCCAATTGAGGAGTAACTCATGGCTAGGTATTATGACAAAAAATAAAAATAATACACACGTCGAATACTTCCTGGTTTCCATTCAACATTCCCACATGTGCCCCTTGTGGTTGTAGAAAGATAGATCACTATGCAATTAACTAGATATTTGTTTGCATAGGATATTAAGGCTATAATATATGGGATGCTAACAAGAATGAGTCTCCTTCGCAAGTTTTGGCTCTTTACGGTGTATAAAAAAAACTCTATTTTTATATTCATCTCTATTGTACTTTGCTTAATGACTTCTTACTCTCCAACATATATATAGAGGGGTAGGTATTGAACACTCACCTTGAATGTGTCCATTCATCGTAGTCAAATACTTTTCCTTTTTCGGATGTTGATTAGTGGGGAAGGGATTCATCTCTATGGCATGTGAGGCTCTTGCTAGATGTCAAAGAAGCCATGGCTGGAATTTTACATATGCACTTTGGCACCCTCTCTCTGATATGTACCTTGATAGTTATAATTAGTGTCAAAACCTCTCTCCCCCGTTATGAAGCATGTGGAAAAAATCTCTTCCATTTCCGACAAGACGAAGAAAGCTAACCTCATGCTCTCAACTTAACGTATCAACTTCATCGAGAACAATGGGGAATTTGTTTTTTCCCATTCTGTATAACTACAAAAGCATGAAAGGAACAACTATTTTTCTAATTCATTCTCATAAAATATACAATGAAACTACATCACCTATACTTTTGAAAGAGATTAATTCTCTATCCTTAAATTTGGAAGCTTTGACGTACAAAACACATATAATTAATATCTATCCCATCAAATGTAGAATGCATTAATCTTTTATTAGTTTAATATTCTTAATTTGAACCTTTTTTTTTCCAAACCAATGTTATTTTCGCTTTTGCTTGAATTTGGTAATATGAATATACTTTTGTTTCTTGAATTCAAAAGGGATATTAAATGAAATATATCTCATTAATTTCGAAATAACAATGTTTGATATTCAATTTCAATGTTTGGTAAATTATAATGCACATTTAAAAGTATATATATTGCTTTGTAGTAATTATATTCAAGTTCAACAAGCTCGCAATGAATCAATATATGAGACAATTTCATGTTTCCAAAAGTGATAAAAGATAAGTTGGTGGGGTAGTATCCATGCAGGACATATGTACTTGTTCTCTTCAATTGTAAAATGTATACATGGTAAACATAGGAAAGAATGTAGTCGACAATTTTGCCTCTAGCCTCGATAAATTAAATTGTTGTTTGAAAACAAATGTACATAAATGAAGGTCGTCATTCAAACATATGTGTTTTATGTTCCTCTCTTAATGTGTGGGGTAAATGAAAACATTATAGAATGTAATCTAGGCCACATGCCACTTGTTTGAATTGGGATTTATGCCTAGGTCATGGAACCTATATACCTTAGGGAAGGATAGTCATCAAAGTCAGTGTGTCACCACTAATGGGAAATTATAGACATGATGATCCTTTCGTGCACGATAGACTATTTGATCGCATTTGAATCAGTGGTTTCTAGCCTCTAATTGAGTTGTACTAGCGACGAACAAAATTGTCCCACATCATAACGATGACCCTCTATTTCCTCCTATTCCAACAGTCTTTGGGAGTTCTCTTTATATATCACCACTACACTATTATTGCCACATGTTTCATTTAGGTTGGGCATCAAACTTTTTACTAGAACATTGCCAAACCTCTATTAGCAACCTCGATTGTTGTTGGCCTCGAACTGAGTTCATGTTGATTTGGTATCTACCCTGATTTTTGTTGACCTTGAACTAATTTGACGAGGTATCGCATGACCTCTTCCATCATATCCTCCCACCATTTGTTCATTGATGTTTATCCCTTTAGAGGATCATTTTAATAAGTTATTCTTAGACCCTATTCAATGAATCCTCTATTAATTATCCATAGATCATTCATAAAAAACGTCACTTATCTTTGAACAACATAACCACCCCAATCTGATTCGGTGTTATCCCTTCCCTTGCTTCAATGGTATGATAGTGTTTATGTTTAAAGGATAATATACTACATTGTTATATTCTAAATCCTTTTCTTACCAAAATAATTTGTAAAAGTTGACAACTCTTCTTATCTAGCTCTATTGAAAAAGGTCACAACTTGATCTTGCGACGGCGAAATATGATTCAATGTCAAACTTGTTATGAATAGGTCATGTGGGTAAATAGTCCACGGATCAATCTCAATGAAAATGGAAATATCACCACAATCGCTAACTAGAGTGGCAACTAAGGACGACTTACCCACCATAATTGATCATCGATGGCTTTGTGGTGACAAAGATTCAGTAGTTTTTATGAAATGATTGATTCCCACAATGATACACAATGTGCCAATCAATGACTCCTTCATAATGACCTGTAGCCTTAGCCTCCAAACGATCTACTAGTATAGTCCCTTCTTTTAATGCCCGTTATTTTTGGACAGCGGATAATCTCCGCGAACTTTTTTCTTCTTCCTTGAACTGTAACCTTTGTTATGTTATTTTTTCGAATCAATGATTTGTGTGTGCTCTATATGGACGATTTACAATTGTAATGGTAGCAGAATCACTTTTTGTTTTCTTTTTTCTTTTTCTTTTTTTTGACTAGAATTTTTGGAATGTAGATGGGCAAGGGCCAATTATGGTCAAAGATTAGACCTTTAGAGAAACTCTAAGAAACATTGTAGTTGTGGCCAAAAGCCAATAGATATATTCCAAGAGCAATGAAATTTTACCAAGGGTTTGGTGGCCAAACGCCAGGATTAGACTCGCTTTGATGCCAAATGTGATGAACCAACAGGTTAAGATCACACACATCCAAAATATTTGGAACAGTACAAAGAATCCATGTGGTTAATTAAATAAATGTATATAAGAATATGAATATGAATATAAATAGCATGCTTACAAGTGAAGGTAAGGGCCATATATACACCCACGCAGGGGTTCCCTTTCACTAAGAGACGTGACCTTTCATTCATAAGGTTTCTCTTCATTGTATAATAATTATTGTTATCATATGTGTGTGTGTGTGTGTGTGTGTGTGTGTGTATTACATATGTAGAGGCAATAAGGAATAGATGTTAATCGAGCAAGGATTAATTTGCAATAGGGTCCTCATTGTTTCATGAAAGCTTTGACATCAGCTCAATGAAAGTTAAGGATTTCTTGAACATAGACGACACAGATTCAAAACAAAATTCTTGCAAGATGACAATCCACTTGGTGTACTTGTTCATGATTATTCGTCGAGTCAAAATATTTTGCATTGGATTAGGATCTATAATAACTACTATTCATCGAAAAAGTATATAATGATGGAGGTGTTGGACAATGTGAATTACTACCAATGTCAATTTTTCAATGTGAGAATATCTCAATTTTGGTATAGCAAGCCCCTTACTAAAATAATAAATCACATGCTCCCAATGTGACTCGTCCTCTTGAGCCAAGACCATATTGATGGTTGATTAAGATGATGCAATATATGACAAGAATTACATATTGTAGTTAGGAGGACTTGAGAATGGTGTTGACATAAGAGCTTTTTTCAAAGCCTCAAAAGAATGTTGCACTTGATCATTCCACATAAATGGCATTCGGTTTTTAAAAAGGTACACAAAACTCTTTGTAGTCTCAACGTAATTTGCAATGAATCTTCACAAGAAGTTCCCTTTTCCTTGAAGACTATGAAGTTTATGGATTGATCTTGGGGAAGGCGACTAAAGTATTGCCTCAACCTTTAAGGGGTCCACCATAATCCTTTGCTTGGAAACAATGAATCCAAGTAGTCTCCCAAACTCAACACTATTTCATTTAAGAGGATTCAAGTGGATCTTGTAAAACGTACATCTTTCAAGCATAGCTCATAGGTGAGCTAGATGTTGCTTTATTTTCTTGGAATTAGTAGCCAAATCATCTAGATATTCTTCTACAATGTGTTTGATATCATGAAAATCATATGACATGCCCTGTTAAAAAATATCTCCAACCTTTTTAAGGCCAAAAGGCATTTCTCAATATGTAAACATGCCCCGAGGACAAATGAAAGCAGTCTTATGTTGGTCTTCCTTTTGGATATAAACCTTATTGTAATTGGAAAATCCATCCATCAAGGAGAAGATTTTATTTCCCACACATTAATTGATAATTTGATCAATGAAAGGTGTAGGATAATTATCTTTAGGGTATGCCTTATTCAAATCCTAAAAACCGGTATAAAGATGAATCCTCCCTCGTTTTTCATTAATAGGAATTGGGTTGGACCCACTTAGTTAGGGGAACATGATAGACAAAGCCGAATTTTAGCAACTTTAATACCTCATCCTTGATGGCAATGACCTTTATGGGATTGACCGATCACAACTTTTGTCCAACGGGCTTGGCATTATCATAAATTTTAATTCATGTTCGACAATCTGGGTATCAATACCTGGTGTTTCTTCATAGGACCAAATAAACACATCATGGAACTCCTTAAATAGAGTTGTATAAATTTGAACCTTGTCAAGAGAACAATCAACTCCAATCGTGATGTTTTTTATGATGTTAGGTTTAGCAGAGATATCAATTAACACGGTCTTTGAAATGTTTGCCACGTTTCTTTCACACATACACATCCCATGTAGGGAAATGGTTCTAGTACCAATTGACACCTACAGATTCATAACTCTTTAAATATAGTTGTATAAATTTGAACCTTGTGAGGATAATAATCAACTCTAATCATGAATTTTTTTATGATGCCAAGTTTAATGAAGATATAATTTGGCATAGTCTTTGAAATGTTTAGCATGTTTATTTTCACGTACACATCATGTGCAAGGATAGGATTCTAATACCCTTCCCTTAAAACTCCATTTTATCTAGCATCAAGAGAAAATAGAATCTATGATGCACATCATCCCTTGGTATTTTTGAACTAGTTGTTGCCTCCATGATATCCTTATTCGGAGCCAAGACCATGTCCAAGAAATCACTAGAGATTGGAGGGTGGAAGGCTCATATAGGTGAAGAAAATTGATCATAATCATCTGAACCACAAACAAGGGCATGACAAAACCTACATGCCCAGTACCTAACTTAAAAGTTGAAGAATTTGGCACGATCCATGGATGTTCTCTAAAATAAGACATAGTAAGGGGAGTTGAGTGCAATAACACAAAACTCGCATCAAAAGATAACATTTGGAAACTTTGAGCTATATAATTACAGGCAACTGACAAGATTGCATATACACGTGAAAATTACCCACAAGAGATGACTCATTTAGTATCCCAACACCAATGCTTTCAAACAACACATTAGAATCACCTACAAATGGAACATTCATCCTAATTTTAGAACTATAATCAAGTACACAATATGCTAGTTGGTCAATGGTGACTATCTTCCCTAGAAAAGGGAATTTAATTACATTAAACAATTAATAAATGAATGAAAGTATTTCATACATCCATCTCCATCCCAATAGAAGGTTGTAGTCGAGAGGAGCATCCACCATTAATACTTTGATTGAGATATTTTTAGCCCCCAATTCAACTGAAATGGTAGGGATAATTATGTGTGGTTTAAATGACCAACCATCAAGTCTTTTTAACAAGGAGATAGAAGTAACAGTATTAGAAGAATCAAAATATTTCCAACATGACAAAGACATGATGTAAGTAGAAACTCCCTTGTCAACCACACATCTGAAAATGTTTTTACCGCATGAGAAATTTGGATATGAAATGTGACACAATGAGGAAGTCCATACTTAGATTGGTCAAGATCAAATGTCCTTAATCGAGTCTCCAAGGGATTAATCCTACCAATGGTGTTCAACAATTCCTTTTGCTATGAAGGATAGCTCTGAAGGACTTGTAAAGCAAACATGGTGTAAGGTACCTGAGCTAAATCTTCAATAATATTGTAATTTTGAGTAGCTCTGGAATTAGGATTATGCATAAACCATCATAATACACCCTTTGGGGGGTGATGCATTATATCAATAGATGGATTATCTATGTGTAGAGGACCATTAAGTTGTGATGTAGATGTCTCCTTATCAAACTTCCTACTTTCGAGAGTGTCATAATTACAAGATCTGGTATGAAGATTAATGACCCTATCACACATGCAAACATTAACATTTGATGTATTCCCCTTTACAATAGTGCAGGGTTGCTAACAACCATTTACTATTGTTGTGGAGGAAAATGATTAGTAAGCATGACAAGTTTTTGAGCTTCCTTCTAATCCATCCATTGTTGAATGCCCTCCATCTTGGATCATTGGTGAGTAAGGTGACCTTCTTTGCAAAACTTACAGGGGATTTTCAACACTTTTTTTTCTCCTTGTTTCCCTCAACATCATTGTTTGTGTTATTAGACGTTGCAGCTCTTTCTCTAGAATTAGAGTTCTTTTTATTTTTCTTGGTATATATAGGTTATTAATTACCTTTCAAGATCATGGATTGAATCATATGGACATTGGAGGATTGGACAAAGTCGAGGTGGTTTTAGTAAATTATGCAGTCATTGGTGGATAAGTGTGTATGGAAATTTGTCCTATTTGTGTCACCAACTAGTTAATTATGGTATTCCCAACATAACCAGTCACACCATCAACATGAGGTCCTAGTATTGGCTTCATAGTGTTAGTATCGGATCACAAAACATTTTGAATAATCTCATTATATATCATTCGAGACTAGGAATACATAAAATACAACCATTGGGCCTTAAAGATGACTTGTTTTGTTTTTGTGACCACTCTTAACAAGGCTACATATTTAAGCAATACTAGGCAATAATGACTTCACAAACCGATTGGCTAATAAATGATCTGAAATCTTGGCTTTGATCAATCGACGTCTTCTCCTCCACTGATGAATATGATTTGAAATGTGAGTGAAGGTATTTTGCTTTAATGGTGTCAAGAGCTTTATTCCAGTCTTATAACGAATAGGCATTTGGAAGTGAGTAAAAGATGTCATTGCCAAGGACAAAAATTTATTATGGGATACATGAGGCAACTCAATGTACCATTTTTAAGAAATCGCTCTCAGAGTCCTCTGAAAAATATGAAAATTACACTATCCTCCATTAAGGAGTTAGAAGAACACCATAAGTTGAAATCATTATGAGGTTTGATGGGTCTTCTCTAGACTTACATTCAAGCTTCAAAATGTTGTAGAGAAATTTCATTGGAATAGTAGGCCACATTAGATCATGGAAAATTGAGTCATTTGTAAGGTGAGATAAATCAAATAAATTTAAGGTCACCAAAAATTGTGTCATCGTGATAGAATGAGGGTTTCTAGAAGATAGACTTAGCATCCCACTATACGCCACATCGTTAGCCATAAGATTACCCACAATTATGTTACCACCATTGGAGACATGACCTTGGCTCATTTGATACCCAATGCTTGGATTAAAACTCTTACAAAAAGGAAACCCCATATTAGTCACAACTCTACTTCCTACAAAAATCCCAGAAATTGGATTAAATGTACTTCATACAGTGAATTTGTGTGAGAAAAATTGCTAACAATCCCCCCTTTAATCATAAGTTCATACAAGTGCATCATCGATAGTTTTATATTGAGCGGTTTTTCTCGGTATGGTTTTTTCCTTTGGCAATTTGATGGCACACGATTTTGTGGTCCATGGTAATGTAATTCCAGTTAAGGAACTATAGTTGAATTCTAATCTAGGGTTAATGGATTAGGGTTTTTTTGGATGTCGTGGGATCCTATATATATTGTATTGTAAACAATGAAGAATGGGAAAATAATTAGAGGCGTGGTTCTAAAATAGGTTGTTGGTTTTCCCAATTGGGATTCCAATGTAAATATATGTATATATGTGTGATTGCAATTGTTTTTGTTTTTGTCTTAAGAATTTGTATGTGCATTGCATTATTGTAAAATGTTTAAAACTTACAAAATGACGGGCCATGATTGACCACATAGGGTCAGGAGTTAATACATAGGCCCCCCACCAATACATAGAACATCTAAGCATGGTCCAATACAATACATGAGTGCAAATACAACCACACTTTTGGTTCATCATGATACAATAAAGCACATATTATGCTCATATGATGGTCCACATCTGGTGAAAAAATACAAGGTACATCTTTTGCAACCATGGCCTTGACAAATTTGTAATGTTGTCGACAAAAACCTTAAAATCAACCTCTGAATCAAAAAGCAATGCAAACGACAAAACCATTTTTTTTTATCTTCAAGGTTAAAACTACAACTTCTTTGAAACCTCCAAACTTGACAACTAATATCGTTACAACTAAAATCTTAAATTTAACCCCCGAATCGAAAAGCATTGTTCCCAGTAACACCCCTCTTTTTTTATGGGGATATTATTGCAAGTTTTTTGAAACCATGGCCTTGACAATTGGTGCCCTTAGAACCAAAATCTTCAGACCAACGCCCGAATCGAAAAAATGTGTTATCAGTAGCACCATTTTTTTTCTTTGCGGGGGCGACTTAAAATTGCAACATTATAGAAACCACGGCTTGAAAGTGTAACACTACAAACAAAATTGTAAAAAATAAATAAATAAATACAAAAATAAAAAGAGAAAAAACCCATATATATATATATATATATAAAACTTTTTTCTTTAAAATTTAACATTTTAATTTAATTTATTTTTTATTTTTTTTGTAAGCAAGAAATTGGAATTACCTTCTAAGAAACGAAAAAAAATTAGGCGCAATATTCTCAGGCATGGGTCGTCGACACTGAAAATTGATCCAAGACCAAACCCATATCAAAAAATAATTCTACTTTGAGGAACCAAAAAATTATATATGTTATGCTATTACGCTAGACCTTTAGCATACTATAAGCAAAATATAAAACATCCAAACGAGAAGAAAACATGAAACCAGGCAAACAAAGTTTAGTATAGGTGCGATCTCATAAACACTGACTATTTATAGGACTGTGCGAGGATCCTTATCTTCTGGTTGGCCACCCAGGTGACTTGATTGTAGAGGAATAGGCATATTCGGGTTGGCAGCTACCTGGGTTGCCATCTCCTCAACAAGTCGAGGTTGTTTGCAATGAGAACAAAGAGCCAACATCAAATTAATCTTGTGGTCCAACTGCTCCATTTAATACTTCAAATCTACAACCTCACTTCTTACTTTGAAGATCAATTCCATATAAACACCTGCCAGGTGACAATTCTCCATAGTGTTGTGATGATGGTCATCCATAGGCTGAGAATTTATGGTTGGAGAAGAAGGGTGGTCTTGCTTCATTGTCTCAACCTTTTCATATTGAGCTATATTTTCAAGAGGAGGGGTTGAGTCCAGGTGACTTTTAAGGATTTTCAGATGGAGGCTTTCATCTTTGGAGGTGACTCCATCCTCTTCTCAGTCCATCCAACAACCCTAGGAGAACTCATCCCCCAGGACCACTTGCTTGTCTAATTCCATCAGTTGAGAACCTTGATCATCATTCAAGATAGCATAATGAGTCGATTGAAGTTTTGGTTCCCTCCCAAAATCACCTGATGATGGGGCCAAGCCATCTTGTTGGGTGATCCTTTGCCAATGAGAACCCCTGCCCCTGCGAACTCATCCCCGCTCCCGGACGCGAGGCATTGCGAGAGGGAGGAAGCTCACAATGCAGCTTAGGGGGGGAGATGACCTCACCTCGAACCACCAACTAAATTTGTAGACGTCATGCATCCAGGTAGAAACCATAATAAATAGTTGCTTGTCATATCTTGCCATCATCGTCCTAGAGTAGCCGAACCAAAGATACAATGTTGGCATATTAACTATCCAAATGCTCTAAGTGTTATTGTCTATCTCATCACTTGTACCTTGATCCAACACCTCACACTTCAAACAATTGATCGCCATTAATCAGATGGTGGAGGAGATGATATTGTAACCGGCTACGCATCCGCCTAGGGAATGGGACTGCCAAGTGGCAAAGCATTCTATTTGCGTGTGGATACCCATTGAGCCTACACTAACACCCCATCGACGAACATTTTAATTTTGTTTTAAAAAACAACAACGTAATTTAAAAATAAAAATAACAAACCATTTTGCACGAGACTTTAGCAGTCAAATCATTGCATGGAGGGAGTCCCTTGTCTCACAAACAAGGGGGTCTCATACACCAATTTAGTGTCTAGCTCAATCATGACCTTGGAATTATATATATATATATAATACAATTTAAAATAAAAACAATCAAACAAATATTTCAAAAAACTTGCGACCCCCGAAAAATTGGGGAATCCAAAATCGCTACCCCTTTTTAGGTTTGTTGAAAATTAGGTTGTATTTTTCTTAAACAAATTTATTCTTTCTAAATTGTTTTTTATTTAGATTGTACATACATATTTTTCATTTTTATTTAAATTTTTCATATTAAAAAAATTAAATTTTTTCTTTTGTTTACAAAAAAAATGGATCTTTTCATTTTTTAATTATGTTTTTTTTAAATGTTATTTTTGTAATATATTTAAAAAAATATCATTTATTTTATTTTATTTAAATTTACGTGTGGGTTTTTCTCCTTTTATTTTTATTTATTTGTTGTTAATAATGTTGTAGTTTAAACGTTCTACATTTTGGCCCTTTTTGAGGATATTTGCTTGAAATCCGACCATAAATTGTTGTATCTGCATATTTGAGTGGTCCATTTTGTGGAATCTGAGTTCCGTAGGGGTTTTTCAACACGTTGAATCCATTTTTGCATTCATAAATGCAATTTAAACAACAAAAAATTATGATTTCATACAGTTTTATGTCGCTGGATTCCGACGAAAATGGAAAAAAACGTAGAACAATTTGTAATGATCAAATTATCATAAAATAACAGAAGTATACACCATGTACAGAATGTGAGCATGGAGCACAACCCCAAGATATATAAGTTACACAATAACTCCTTAAAGAATAGGGGAACCCCCTTCAATTAACTAAATATCTTCATACATCACAATTCATCTGTCACAATAATGAATACATGACACACACACGCACACACACACGCACACACACACACACACATATATACCTATTCACACTTGCACATGAGGCCCCTTTACCATTAGGCTGACCTTATTACATATATATTTACACATTACATGTACATTTAGGCCTTAAAAAATCTTTTTCCTCAAAGCTTTGAAATTAAAGGCTTCACATGTGATGAAACCAAGTAATATGAGTTTCTTGTGTTCTTGCATTCTTCTTTTCATTGATGATGATCCATCCATCCAAAATCAATTATTTTCGGTCGTAATCCTTGGTGGCTAGTTGTTGCATAATTTTCTTTCCCTTGATTCCATGTATCATTGTTGAAGCTTCTCCAATTTGTAGTAGATGTAGATCTATGATAATATCTTGTTGAAGAGTGGTTTTGTGATGCCATATTCCATGAATATTGATGATTATTCCATCTTCTTCCTTGATAATGTCGATATTGATCTTCTTGTCTTCCTTGAAATCTTTCTTGATAATGAGGATGTCAATATGGTTTGACATTTGACATTTTTTCTTCATTCTACACACCCATTCCATCTATCTTCTTTTCAAAGACAATTGTTTCCCCAATCATCTTTGTTTAGTATTTGATTACTATAGCCTTGGAGATAATACCATCATATTTGGAATGTATATCCTCTAGATGGAGTTCAACTTCTTCAAGTATCTTATGATGACCTTCTTGAATCGTGTCTTCTTTCTCCTTTTGAATATGCAATGTCACCCCATTTATCAAATTCTTACGTCCTTCTTCAATTCTGGATTGCATTTCTGATTTTACCTCATCAGTATTTAGGGATTCTTCAACTTTCTTGCAAATTCCCTCTTCAAGTCTTTTGGTAGATTCTTTATCCAAGATCCTTCTTTCTTCTTGATTTTGACAATTCTTCTTTTCTTCTTTTTATATCTTGACTTCATCCAATATTTTTTTATTATGGTTTTGTAATCTACATATCTCTTCATCTTTCTTTTTCAAATCTTCTCTTAATTCATCATTTTCCCACTTGGTTTTACTATTCTTTTTTTGCTTTAAGTTCTTAACCTCCTTAATGAGTGATTCATTAAGGGATTGCATCTTGGAAATCTCGTCAATTTTCTTCTTGATCTCTTCCTTTGCTTCTTTTAACTCATCATCAATTCTATATATTTCCTCCATTTTTGAGTCCTTGATCCATTTGTTTGAGAATAATTCTTCAAATACTTCCCATGTGGTGCTTCGTCTAGTACCTTCGTCAAGGCTATACCGTCAATCACTAGCTTCACCATTCAAATAAATACCTACCAAAGAAGGAGTTTTGTAATTTTTTCTTATAATTCTCAACCATTCCCCAAGACGGATTTCATCTTTATCTTCATCTCCACTAAAGTTAGGTATTGCCATTGATTCTTAATTGAGGTCTAACTATAATCCTCAACTTACAACCTCAATATATTAAGGACAATGATATCAAATAGTTATAATCCTTGTTCCCATATAATCTTATAGGTTTCCTCTTTCCAATGGATTTTGAATCAGCTCAATTGGACATTCCAATCAAAATTTATGATAGTTTTAAGTGAACGTACCTTTGAAAACCTTGATTTGAAGTTCGTCCTCCTAGCCGACCTTCCTTTTGATGTATTTATGCAATTTCAGTCTTTTTGAGTCTCAAATTGCGACATGTAGTACTCTGAAATGTCTTCTTTGTAATTTCATGGGTCTAATCAAAATTGGATGTGCCAAGTGGAAGTTATGATAACTTCCCCACACCTTGTTGATTTTTGGCCTTTCCAAGAGAGCGAACTTGTACAACATTCCCCGTGCACAATTATTGATATCAAATTCTGAAAATTGTACCAGAAATACTACAAATTGTCCATTTTCCAATGCAAGTTGTCTCACTCAATTTAGATCCTCATTGAATAATATATGATTGTTTTACCCGAAAAATATGTTTGAGACTAGTTAATAGGACTAGTCAGATATCCTATCTTCCACAGGGTGTATCTCCAAAAGTACAATGACCCAAAAGCTGAAATTCATACCAAAGGTACTATGATAAGTGTTATCAATGTCCTCCAGGTTTTTACATCTGAAGTGGATCCAAGAAAAAGTTATAGCGAAAATTACAAAATGACTGTATTGATGAAGAAAAACCCTAGGATCGGTGCTCTGATACCAAATGTAATGATCCAAATGCTTAAATTATCATAAAATAATAGAAGTACACACCATGTACAAAATGTGAGCATGGAGCACAAATCCAAGATAGATCATTTACACAATAACTCCTTAAAGAATAGGGGAACCCCCTCCAATTAACCAAATACATTCATACATCACAATTCACATGTCACTATAATGATTACATGACCTCTATATATACCTATTCACACTTGCACATGAGGTCCCTTTACCATTAAGCCGACTTTATTACATATATATTTACACATTACATGTATATTTAGGCCCATATATGCCCCCCCTTTGGGGTCATATCATATACATTTAGCCCCATATATGCTCCCCTTGGGTCATAACACAGTTAGACAACTCCATTAGTAATAATAATAATAATCTAGTTTTAAGGTCACAACCAAATCAAAAACTAAATTGGTGTATGAGATCCTCTTGTTTGTGGGACAAGAGACCCCCTTTGCACAACGATTTGATTGCTAAATTCTAAAGAGGTGTACATACCCTACCCCCCTTAGGATTTGAACCTATGACCTCTTAAAAGGAAATACATGTTCTTAACCATTAGGTCCACTCAAAATGTACAATGGTATTAAGCCATGTTTTTTTACAATAGCATCTAGCTTTCGGGCCATGGTTTTTAAAAATGTTGCAATTTTAAGCTTGAAAAAGAAAAGAAAAGAGGGTGTTAGTGATAACATCTCTTTTTTTATTTAGGGGTTGATTTTAAAATTTTGATTCGAAGGGTACTGGTTGTCAAGGCCATGATTTTAAAAAAATTGCAATTTTATCCCAAGAAAAAAAGAAGGGTGTTATTGGGAGCACCACTTTTTGATTATGGGATTAATTTTAAAATTTTGGTTGCAATGGCACCAATTGTCAAGTCTGTAGGTTTCAAAGAAGAAGTGATTTTGACCTTGAAAAAAAAAAAAAAATGGTGTTGTTGTTAGTGCCACTTTTTTATTTAGGGGTTCATTTTAAAGTTTTTATTGAAAACATTACTAAGATGTTAAGGTCATGGTTGTAAAAGATGGTAATTTTAACCTCGAAAAAAATGGTTCTACCCATAGCACCACTTTTTGAAACGGAGGTAAAAGTAGCCATTAAATGTGACCTCTAAAGAAACAAGAACTCTAGAGGGTTCTTGTCAATTTGGTAACTATGTTTAAGGAGGATGAATGGTTCTGAACCATGAGGTTGTGCCACCTACATTGGATCAATTTTTAATTTTCTTAAATGTAATAATCTAACTTGTTTTGAGTCTCATTTTACTAAGTAATGAATCTAAGTTGAGCCATTTCCATGAATCTAGAGTTAAGGTTATGCTTGCTCATGCTCCATGGCTTGAGATTAAATGCTTTTATTGTGCAAATCAATGTAGTGAACCTACTCTCCCTTTTGAAATTAATGGAAAAGTGTCTAATTTGTTTGGATTTAATGCCATATATATATATATATATAGAGAGAGAGAGAGAGAGAGAGAGAGAGAGAGAGAGAGAGAGAGAGAGATTGTAGTGGGTTATGTAGCCATTCTTATGTATCTTGATTCATGTACTAGGGTTGTCACAAATTGTTTTACAAGAATTTTACGATTTCTCTTTATCATAGAAATAATGAAAATATCGAGATTTAGGAAAATAATAGGTAAATCTTTTGGTTGCTAGGTCTAGGCATTTGATTTTAATTACTACACTTGACGCACTTGATACATGAAAATGATTCATGATATGTATAATCAACAAATAAGGCATTCATGCATCAAATAGATCTAACCAAGCTTAATGAATAGAAAGGAATAAAGGAACATGGGTAGACAAATAAACATAACAAAAAATGCAATTAAACATCTAATTAATTAATCTAGACTATCTAAACTATTCTAAGCTAATCTAAACTAATCAAGCAATATATATAATCTCTTATCAAGAACCCGAGTGCAATCGCTCAGGGTCAAGGGATTCCTACTTACATTAGGTTACGATCTCTAAGTCTCTAGCAACTTATTTCTCCTAAAGACATTGCGTTGTGAAACTCTGGGGCTTCAATACCATTCTATATTGGCCCCACCCAACATAGTTGGCTAGGAGGGTGTTACCTACTAGAACATGTACATTCGCCCCCTTCTATTCCCAACAATTAACTCAATCACATCTAAGTAATCCAATAAATCAACCACAACTAAATAATCCAGTAAATCAACCATAATTAAAGACTCAAATAGTTCATTGAAGCAAATGAAAATATACCAATGGAAACATCAGATACTTGTAGTTCTTCACCTTGTCGATGACTAATCATTGGTTCAAACTAGTATTCTACAAGCAAGATGTCAACGAAAAGAGGAATTGTGTCTAGGAGGCACCTTTCCACCCAACCAGTGCAACCACCTGAACCCAAGCATTGTCCTATGGGCCCCGAGCAGGGGCTGAAGCTCAATGAGGGTGTGTGATAGATATTTGAATACTCAATTAAATCATCAACTATGTTCAACATACCAAATCAAGGATCAAACATCTGATTGATTAGCCACGACATGGTGGAGAGGCTCCTAAACTTACAACACACCCACACTTTGCGGGGTTATGGTGTGTGGGGACACCCACTCAAAGCCTCTGATGCATACCTCTAGTTGGTTAGACATCATACTTGGTAATGGAGTTCCTCTACAAGGAGTTTACTAACCACTCCAACCCCTGATAAATACCCCTAAATGGTTAGGAATCACACTTGGAAGTGACATCCCAAGGGCCCAAAGAAAATACTCGTCAGGCACAAATGAGCATTGGTACCCCACATTGCTTAAGTACACTCCTAGCTTCATCCACCTAGACATACTAGGTTGGAGAAATTATTAGACCTCTCCCACAAATTCACAATCAAGACAACTTTCTTGTTGAAGGCATGATTTCTCGATAATC